>QEPC01004065.1:545520-584948 GCA_003113815.1 Sphenodon punctatus | reverse complement strand
GTTGGTGGGGAGAGCGAGGGAGGTAGTGGCCCCCCTGATTGGGGGAGTTCGCCCTCCTATAGCTCAGCAGGTCCGGAGTCTGGGGGTGATATTGGACACGGATCTCCGCTTGGAGCGGCAGGTGGAGGCAGTCGCAAAGACTGCTTTCTGCCAGTTGCATCTGGTGCGGAGGCTGCATCCGTTCGTCTCCAGCCCAGACTTGGCCTCCCTCATTCATGCCTTTGTCACCTCGAGGCTGGACTACTGCAATACGCTCTACGTGGGGCTTCCCTTGTTCCTGGTTCGGAGGCTGCAGCTAGTGCAGAATGCGGCGGCCCCTCTCCTTTCGGGGACGGGTTGTCAGGGGCACATTACACCTGTGCTCCAGACTCTGCACTGGTTGCCAATAGCGTACCGAGCTAGGTTCAAGGTTTTGGTGTTGATCTATAAGGCCCTTCACGGTCTGGGCCCCTCGTACCTCCGGGACCGCCTCGCCCTCCGTGCCCCAGAGTGGCTCCTTCGGTCTGCCGGGGGTGCCTTCCTGAAGGTCCCCCGTGTTAAGCGGTGGGCCACAATGGAGAGGGCATTCTCGGTAGCTACACCTTGCCTTTGGAACTCCCTTCCAGAGGAAGCTCACCTGGCCCCAAGCCTGTTGACATTCCAGTGAAGTTGTAAAACCTGGCTGTTCGCCCAGGCCTTGGGGGAGGGGGGGTTAATGGGTTTTCTCCCCTACCCTACTCTTTTGTTTCAATGTTCCTGGGCCCTGTTTAATACTTTATAGTGTATGTTGATGTTTTAAATTTTTATATGTATTTTATATGGTTTTATTGTTGGAAGCCGCCCCGAGCTGTTCTCAAGAGGGGCGGGGTAGAAATTTAGAAAATAAAATAAATAAATAACACTAAAACCCTCATAACAGTTATCCCCAGTCATCACAGGAAGGGAAGGGATCAACAAGTCACCCCCAGCAGTCAGTTAGCGAGGGGTAGGGGCAACTTCAGTTTCAGTCATACCTAACAGGGGTGGGATTTCAGGGGCTGACAAAAGATCCATCTCCTCCTCTGGCTGATCACCTAACTGGATGACTACTGAATGTTACTTCAGATTTGACCCTACCCAGAGGGGGTGGAATTTCAGGCGCAGATAAAAGATCCATCTCCTCCTCCCACTTTTGGGCTCCCTTGACCTTCTTGCTAAAACCGGCATGAGGCAAAAGAGTAGGTCCCAGGGGTGCGCTATTGGGAGAAGATAGATCATAGGGGAAAACTTCCCATCAAGGGGTTTCTTCTCCAATCCTCTATGAAAAACTCATATCAATTGACAGCCCCCTGGATAGCAGATATTTTCTGGCAAGAAACATTTTCCTGACTAAATAGTTGCTTTTGAAGAAGAGCCTAATACACACACACTTCCTTTTACAGCTCAAATGTTCTATCCTTAAAATATCCAATTCCGAATGATTCAGTCCCAGGAGATTGGACAAGTTAACAGCTGCCCTATCAGGGTTGTCCCAGTTAGGGACACTTCCATTATTGAATGGTCTAACTTTAACCCATATAGCAGTATCGCTAATAACCAGCGTGAGTTTGGAGATCCTATAAGGACCTCTTTCTGCCAAAATATTGCTCCTGCCATGCAACCCCTCCCCTGGGTGTCTCATTGGTTTGGGGCTTTCTTCTTTATCGACCAAATACTCTCTGCTAACAACCCCTCTCCCAGAGTTCAGAGAGTCCAGTCTGGTGGAAACTTCTTTCAGCTGTGCCTGGACCCAAAACAGTGATTTCCCCCAAGTTAGACTCTTGCAAACAGCAGAGCAATCATCTTGGCTATTAAATGGCACTGCATTTTCAAGGTCTCCTCTAGAGGGGAGTCATAATGGGTTTCAGCTACTCCTAATTTCTCGGAGCATTGGGCCAGGACACGCTTTGTTCCGTTCCAGAGATCAGGCCGCCCATGAAGAGTATGGTCTGTTGAGCAGTTGTCCAGGTCTTCTAATTCCCCCAAAAGCTGAATTCCGTATAGAGAGTCAGCTGGGGGTATTGTACCGTCTGTCTGAAGAGCCACTTTGGGATACTTGTGCTTAGGAGTATCCAGGGAGTTAACAGGAGAGCCCGAACATCTGTGGCATTTCCCCCCCCCCCATATCTGATTCGAGAAGCCAAATCCGGCGGCTGCTGTCGGCCTGCGCCTAAGGCCGCACATGCAGCCCTTAGGCGTGACTCCCTCAGGTGCGTGCCTTTAGGCACGGCCGAAAGCATTAGTTGCAACAAAGTAGCCCCAGCACTAGAAGCACACCGGGCGCTTGTTCTGGGGCTCTGACAGCTCAGGTGGAGCAATCAAGTCTCTCTGGCGCCAAGGGGGGGAGGAGGAGGACAAGGCAGCCACACGTCACCAGGTCCTCTCTCTCAACACTGTCCCAAAAGTTCACTTGCCCCTCAGTAAACGTGAGCAGAATACTTGCTAGCGGCAGGCAGCGGCTTCCTCTGCAACCTATCGCCCGGCACCGCTCTCCTGAAGTCCATCTCCTGCTCAACACCCCTACTCTCAAGTACTGAAAGAATGAGCTTGAGGGACAGGAGCGGAAATGGAAACATGCACTGAAGGATAGGATCTGTTATCTTGACCTTCCTGAAAAAAATCCCCATCCCCCATGCAAGACTTAATTATCTAAAATTTAATTGCATATTAAAAATAAATGTAAATTTATAGGGGAATTTTTAACAGGGTAGCATGAACAACTTTGGCTTTGTGGAGGGTGGCACCATAGGATAAAGTTTGGGAACCACTGCCTTAAGCTCAGCCTGCCCAACTCCTATCTGACCCTGTGGAGCTTCTATTCATTTTCCTAATGGCTCATAGGAGGAAAAAGTTCCCCACCTCTGGCCTGCATGCTCTCCCTTTCTGTGTCTCTCTCCTCCCATCAATAACTCTTGATTCCACAGACCAATTTCAACCAAATTTGGCAGAGGGTCCAAAGATTAGTAGAACTGCTAGATTTCTGAATAGGTGCCACATCAGGGGAGAGAGGGCCTCTTCTATGCCCATCCAAATCCCATTGTTGTGCTGTTGTTATTGTGCCCCTTCATTAGTTTGAGTGTTTGCTGCACAGAACCATGTAGTGGGAACTCCTGCCATTCAGTTTGATCTGAGGTGGTTAAGACTGCCCTTCTCCTGATCGATTCTAAGATCAAAACATAGACAGACTGAAGAGCCAGGTGTAATCCCAGCAGCTGTTCTTTTGTGGAAATAAAAACACTCCACCTCCTTCAGAGCATGTGTCCTGTTCAGAGGCGCTGCTTTGGTTACAGAACACTGCCTCTGCTCTTCTTCCTGCTTCAGATCAACAAGATGGAATGGTGGAACAAGTTAGTCCACACAGACCCGGAAATCAACACCAAGAAAATTAACCCAGAGAATTCGAAGGTAAGAGCTTGCTTTGCCAACTCCCTCCCTTCTAGGGATCACTGCCTCCCATCATGGTTGCTCCTGTGTAGTAACACAGTGAGGAAACTATATGGGTCTAGAAGAACGAGTGCCCAAAAGAGATGAAGACCTTGGAGAAGTTTTGACCCATAGGCAAAACTAATTCTTACCTTGTAAGGATCCAGGGAAGAAAAACAAATGGTGTTCTTCTCTGAGCACCAAGTCTTCCAATAAAATTAAAGCTTTTCAAGGTGATGGTCAAAGAAGAAACCTTTTGTTATTGGCAAAGAACCTCACTGCCATCACTTTAGACAGCACGTGCTCAGAATTGTTTGCCCCAGTTGGTATCCAGTGTTTCCCTTGAGAGTCAAGCTCCCCTGATAAAGAGATTTATAGTTACTTGCTGCCTTCTTATGAATAGCTTGGTTCAAACTCTGGTGACTTATTTGAGAGGCTGTATGAGTGTTTTGCTAAATCAGGGGTGTAGATAGCATATATGATGGGAGGTGATCTAACAAATGGAGCCATTCAAAAAGCATGAATCTGTGTTGAGTGCTTCAAAGGGTGAAAACAAATGAGACAGTAGCCCAGGAGTTGTCTGCTCGTCTGGTAGGTTGCCATCAGATGTGTGCCCGCTACGACCTCGGGGCAGGTGGCCACCAGCTACAGGACATGTGGGCTGGCAGAGGTCAGCAATGCAGCCTGTGCGGAGGCCTGGCCACCTAGTCTAAACCAGGCTAACGGTCACCCTCCCATCTACTCAGGCCCTGCCCACAGTCAGAGGATCAGGTCAGGAGGCGTTCCCTCACCCTGGCCACCAAACAGCTGATGCTCCTCCCCCACAGAGTGCCCCAAATCAGCTGTTTGGCATATGCACATGTCTCCAGGCCCCCCATCAGCTGTTATGCAGTAGCTTTTCCCAGGAGCTGTGCGGTGGAGGTCTGGCCATCCTGTCTCATACGGATGGCCCTGTGGCCAACCTGTACTATGGAGGGACCTGTGATGGCAGCCCCCCATGCCTGGGTTACCAGAGTGGGGTGGGGTGGAACCACCCTCCCCACTGACCCAAAGAGTGGCAGATGCAGTGGCCCTCTCTCTCTCACCACTGTCTTGTTTGTTTCCAGCCAGGGTTTCTAAAGTGGTCTCTCTTACCAAGGCATATGAATACAGGGAATTCTTATTGCACTGAATTTTTCTGGATTTGCAGGCTGGTCCATTTATAACCTAATAAATTATACAGTTGGCCCACATTCCTGCACAGAAATGACTGAGATTCTCTTATCAACTTTAGTCTTTCCTGGGTTAAGCCAGTTCTGTGTAATACACCATTAGGGACTGTGTGGCTTGCTCCTTCACCTGTAACAAACAGTTCCTCCTTTTGGATTTCTAGTTATCGGACCTGGACAGTGAAACTCGTAGCATGGTGGAGAAAATGATGTATGATCAGCGGCAGAAATCCATGTGGCTCCCCACATCAGATGAACAGAAGAAGCAGGACATCTTGAAAAAGTGAGTTGGGCAAGATTATCCTGGTGAGGGGAGTGTGTCTGTCCACACAACTCTTGACTTGATTCCTATAATAGCCATAGCTTTCAAGTGTGTAGCAGTGAGGACTGACTGGGTCAGACACACGATCAGCTTTGGAATCCGTTCACATTCCTTGTAGAACAAGCTTGCTTACAAGTCATTGATACACAGGCTGTAATCCACAAACCGCTTACTCCAGAGTAAGTGGTTTGTGGATTATGGCCCTAGTCTTGGCTACTGATAAGAACTTGGGAGTGACAAACTGTGACAACTGAGCTGGGCATAGCCACTGCTGTAAAGTTGACTTCAAGTCTTAGATGCAAGTAATCTAATAATTGATCGGGTGGCTCCCAGGCATCCGCTCCCACTGCTTCGTCACTGTAGAGCTCCTTGGTTTACTGAGGAGCTACGGTGTTTGAAGCAGGAAAGGTGGTGGTTAGAGTGCCACTCTTGTGCTGAATTCGATCGGCTGCAGCATCTGACCCATTTGCGGTCCTATGCTGTGACTGTGAGGACGGCAAAGAAGGAATTCTTTGCTGCCCTTATAGCTGCTGCAAAGTTGCGTCTAGCGGAGCTTTTCCGGGTGGTGAGGGGACTGGTCAGTCCGGCCTCCCTCTGCCTGGAGGGGGAGGTTTCCCAAACCTGCTGTGAAGAGTTTGTAAACTACTTCGCAGATAAGATCGCTCAAATCCAGCATGATTTTGGGGCCGGGATTGATGCAGAAGGAGAGTTGAGGGTTATGGATGCCCCATCTGGTCCATTTTGTGGGATCAGTTTTCAGGAAGTGACGCTGGCTGATTCCACGGGGGTTCTGGGGTCTGTTAGGGCTACCTTTTTGTGTACTAGATCCGTGCCTGTCCTGGTTGGTGGAAGCCTCCAGGGAGACTTTGGGACTGGTGCTGGCAGGAGAGATCAATGTCTCCCTTTGGGAGGGCAGGGTGCTGGACTGCCTCAAAGGGGTGGTGGTGCGGCCCCTGCTCAAAAAAACATCATTGGATGTTGATTCCCTCACCAGCTACTGACCTGTCTAACATTCCCTTTTTAGGGAAGGTTATTGAATGGGTGGCCCAGCAGCTCCAGGGCCATCTGGATAGCATCATTTTTTGGATCCTTTTCAATCCAGTTTTCATCCAGGATATGGCACCGAGACTGCATTGGTGGCCTTGGTAGAAGACCTCTGCCGAGATATGGATTTAGGACATTCAACACTTCTGGTCCTATTAGATCTCTCAGCAGCATTTGATACGGTGGACCATGGGTTGCTTTTGAGACAGTTGCAGACCCTGGGGTGTGTGGATGGGATTGTATTAGGATGGCTCTGCTCGTTTCTCTCGGGGAGAAACCAGCAGGTGGTGCTGGGGGAAGAAACATCTGGCCCCCTGGATCTCACTTGTGGTATACCGCAAGGTTCAATTCTGTCTCCACTTCTATTTAACATCTATATGCAACCCCTGGGTGAGATCATGAGACGGTTTGCTGTGCATTGCCACCAGTATGCTGATGATACCCAGCTTTACCTCTTTTTCAACGAACCCAGATGCTGCAGTCTCTGTGCTTTCCCAGTAGTTGCTAGCACTGACTGACTGGATGAGGCTGAGCAGACTGAAGCTGAATCCTGATAAGACAGAGGTGATGATGGTGGGTAGGGCAGCAGAAGTGATGGCTCCCCTTGTGGAGGGGATCCGCCCCCTGCTGGCCCCACAGGTGCAGAGTTTGGGGGTTCTGTTGGACCATGGCCTCTGCCTGGATTGTCAGGTGGCGGTGGCAAAGGCAGCCGTTTGCCAATTACACCTTGTGTGTAGGATCCAGCCATATGTCTCAAACTTCAACCTGGCCACCCTCATCCATGCATTCATCACCTCAGGGGTGGATTACTGCAACGCGCTCTACGTGGGGCTGCCCTTGGTGACGACTCGGAAGCTGCAGCTGGTGCAGAATGTGGCGGCCCATCTCCTGATGGAGGCTGGCCATAGGGAGCCCATTACACCAGTGCTCTGGGCTCTGCACTGGCTGCCTATAGCGTTCCAGGTTCGATTCAGGGTGCTGGTTTTGACCTTTAAAGCCGTACACGGTCTGGGCACTTCCTATCTGAGAGACTGCCTCACTCCCCGGGCCATGGAGCAACCTCTGTGATCTGCTGGGGGCACTGCCTTGGAGGTCCCCCAGGTGAACCGGGGGGCCATGATGGAGAGGGTGTTCTCGGTGACCGCACCATGGCTGTGGAACTCCCTCCCAGAGGAATCTCGCCTAGCTCCCAGTCTGTTGGCCTTTTGTCAGGCCTGTAAGACCTGGCTGCTTATCCGGGCCGTGGGGGTGGGGGGTGTTTGCCAGTGGTCTCTTACCTCTCTTACTGTTTGTTTGTAATGTTTTAGTAACTCTTTCGTGTATTGTTAACTTGTTTTTAAATCTGTTGTGAGCTGCCCCCAGGCTGCAGTAGGGCTGAAGGGAGCGGGATACAAATCACTGAATAAATAAATAAAATAGTCACAGCAGGTGGTGCAGGAGATGGAGGTGCCATCTCTGTTGAACTTTTATATGGTCTTGGTGACTCTAATCTCCTGCTGCCTAGAAGCCCAGATAACTTCTCCTTCACCTTCATTTCCATCAGTAGACAGCTGTCTCCAAGCCAGTAACACTTTTATGGCTTTATTGCCCTGATGGCATAACTGTACCTTTTGGAGGTCATGTGAGTAATTCCCCTTACTAAGGCCACGTGGGGTGAGGAGGATAGCTGTTAGGATGGGAATGGGGTAACTACAGGGCATGTGGATTCCCTTCGTCAATCCAAACCAGTCTCCTTTTGGGGGTGAAAGGAGAATTGCTATGTAATGGGTTATCTTCTGCTGCCCCCTTCTTTCCTCCTTAGTTACTATCCATAGATGCTATCTTTGCTGGCACCATTGTCTGTAGTGTCTAGTTTTGATAGACACTGGGTATTTTCAGATGTGACGGCCCTCTGGGCCCGCCACGCTGAATTCCGGACCGAGATTGTTCCCTGATCCCACTCAGACGCGCCAGACATCCTTCAGACACGCCAGCCGTATCACTATTGGGAATTGGAGGGGGGATGAGCCAGGGCTGAGCAGTGTGCCGTGCAGCTGCTTTTTAGCTTTTGCTTGACCCTGACCCCGGTTTCCTGCTCAGTGTAGTTGAGGGATTTCTCTCACGCCCAAGATCACTTGCTAAATTACCTCTAAATTTAGTCCCCACACATTAGCTGGTAGAGAATGGGCATGATTTTTGCCCAGTTGGCTCTACTCACATCCAGTTGCAGGTTCAGCTGTGAACTGCCCCTCAAACGTCCCCCCCCCCCCCTATTTACTGACTGTGCAGAGCCCAAGCACCTGGCCTTTATTCAAGTCTGACTTGAATGTAGCCCCCTACTCCCTTGTGGAATGACGTGATATTACAGTGCTCTGCAAGGGCGGGGCGCAGCATGTTAGGGGAAATCTAGTATTATTTCATTGATTTATAACCCGAAGGCTCAGGGCAGCTCACAGCAATAAAAACATAATAAAAAAAATACGAATCAATCACAGATATAAACCGCCAAACCCATCTGTGTCATGACCGTCGTCTCCAAATCTGTACCTCTCCCTCTCGCAGAGGAGCTGTGGTTACCCCAAGCCCCTTTCCCTCTACTGCCCTCACAACAGAATTTAAATAAACCTTAAGTACACACGCGATCTTATACAACTCCCACCCCATGATTTAAAACTAAATATACCCCATTCCCCCCCCCCCTGCTCTTGTGCCTCTCACCAAGGGGAGTTGCCCCCCAGTAGAGGGGCTGTCCACTCCATAGTCTCTCGCATTGCTTCATTGCCTCGTCCCAGTTGCCCACATCTGACCTGGCACTTGCGCTCGGTTCCCATTGGGCTGCAGATCTTTTGGACAGTGGTACCTAGACTTTTCAAACTCGTGCCACCTTTTTCACTCTCCAAACTATGACAACACTACCCCCAGCCTGACTCCCCACCTGGTCTGCTTCCTACCCTCTCCCATCTTGAGCTTTGGAGAGGGCCCTCCTGCTCCCCTCAGATCGGCACTCCTCCTGTGCACAGTGCAAGTCCCAACCTGGGGAAACTGTTACATCCCAGTGTTGTGCTAGTGACTGTTTGGGAAATGTTGCTGTATGGTGAAGGGGGCCATGGGTTGAGCTAGGGTGGGATAGGAGGGGAGGGACTATGGGCTGCCCTATCCAGCTAGATTCATGCTGCCTGCTAAGGAAGAACTTTGTGGCCAGGGTCCTTTGGGAAAGTCCTTGGAGTCATAGCTCTTTGCCATAGCAGCATGTATCCCCAACCAAATGAGGGGCTGCGTGTTTAGTGAGATGCACCATTTCAGTGGGGTCCTCCCTGAACTATCTTTGTTGCTGTTACTTGATGTCCTATTGCAAACTGACTGAGTGACAAGGTGGGGCAAATTGGCTGGCAGCATCTGAGGGGGGAGGGGGACTGCGTCTACTCCCCAGTTCCATAGGTCACAGGTCAGGTTAAGCTGGCTGGAGCCAGATTTCTGTGCCATCTTCCAGCCAATAATCTCTGCTGCAGTGGCAGAAACATTCTCAACCTCCCCAGTAGCACCATTGCGTAGCTGGTGTCTGAGCATAGATCAGAACTCCCCTTCCACCCTGCAGCTGCTACGTGTCTGCCCTGGAGGGAACCATTTCTGAAGGGTGTGTCTGATGATTAATAACTGTTGCTCGTTTACAACTCCTGGCCTCAATATTACTAATGCAGGGAAGGAGGAGGGAAAGCAGTTGGTGAGGATTGAGCTCTCTAGATCAATGCTGATATCAGGAGACCCATGACCTATGGAACTGGGGGAGTAGAAGCACAATAGGCAGCCATGAGGTGTTGCTGTGTCCTTGCCAGACAGGGTTTATTTCCTACATGAACATGAGGAAATAAACCAGAATTTTAAGGCATCCCAAGGTGTGAGTGCATTGAAGACTTCCTCTCTGGAGAATATGAATACTGTATTGTTAAGTACCTATATAGTACCAACAGTGTACCTGGCACCGAATCATCATTCATTAGAAACGGATCCCTGTCCCGAGGGGCTTCAATCTAGGAGACACAAGGGAGAGGGGAACATAGGGAGACATTCACCAAGTTGGAATAGTCCTATTTGCATGTTCTTAGCTTAATTACAGGAGAGAAGGGGACCCTGAAAGATAGGAAAGCAGAGGGAGCACTGGTGAGCAGTACATGGGGTGAGGAGCTGTGGAAAGCCTGACCCAAAGAGGTAGGCTTTTAGGAAGGATTTGAAGGTATGGAGGAAGCAGAGTGAAGGCGTTCTGGGAGGGAGTTCCAGGCATTTGGGGCAGCATGGGAGAAGGAGCAAAGATGGCTTAGTAAGCAGAAGACTTGGGGGTGGGGTGGTAGCAGAGGAGGAGTGGAGTTCCCTGGTGAGAACATAGTGGGAAATGAGTGCAGAAAAGTTAGGGAGAAGCCCGGCAAGCTGAAGCTGAA
Organism: Sphenodon punctatus; assembly: GCA_003113815.1. Classification (NCBI taxonomy): domain Eukaryota; kingdom Metazoa; phylum Chordata; class Lepidosauria; order Sphenodontia; family Sphenodontidae; genus Sphenodon; species Sphenodon punctatus. The sequence continues at coordinate 574,542 of QEPC01004065.1, read as the reverse complement.
GGCAAGAATGTCTGGATGCGACTGGGAGGGGAGCCAGAAGAGGCACTGAACATGCCCAAAGTGGTGGGCAAGGTGGATGAGTTTGGAAGCGGAGTGTTATAGGAGAGGGTTACGGTGAGAGTGGGAAGGCCTATAAGAAGGAGGTTGCAATAGTCCAGATGAGAGATGACTAGGGTTTTGGCAGTGACTGGAAACATTAAGGAAGGGCAGATTTTAGCAGTGTTATGCAGGGAGAAGCGACAGGCAATAAGCTGAAACTCTGGTGCAAAGGAGAGGGAGGAGTCAAAAATGAACCCTAGGCTGTAGACTGGATGGCAAGTCCCTCAATGGAAAACATTCTTTGTGCCCTGTCTAGCTTTGCTCTGACCTTTGCTTCTCTCATTCATACAGGTTCATGGAACAGCACCCAGAAATGGACTTTTAAAAGGCAAAGTTTAACTGAGCCCCTCCTTTTGAAACAAGCTGAGCAGGGGGAGTTTCATGGCCTTGAGTAGGCAAGTGTTCTTGGCACCCAAAGCAAGCTTACTGTGGAAGCAGATGTAATGGCCATCATCTATCCAGCAGAACCCAGAGGCCCTGGTGGTCAGTTGGCAGCAGCAGTATCTATTGATTCCATTGGAAAGCTAGAGTGCATTGCACTTGGAGGGGGAGGGTGCTTGGGGGAGGCAAAGAGGTGGAGCAGAAAAGATCCTAAAAGTGAATGGATGTTGGGGTGTCCCTGGAGGCTTCACTTGCTTATCAGGAGGTCAGCTCTAGGAAGCTGTTAGCACTGGCCATTGGTTTATAAACCATTCTAGTTCTGACAGGAGTGGAATCTAAGCGTAAGAAATTCTCCTTTTGACTCCTGCTTTTAAGCTAGTGAATGGGACCGTTCTTTCATAAATGCCCCATCCCGCTCTCCCCTTCCCTTGATGTACCTGCTACAAACCAAGCTGCTCCTGTGGCATTCTAACGCAGTACAGCAGCAGCAGTCACTACACCTGAGAACTGGGCAGTGTCCATGTCATCCTTAGGTCTGGCAGATTGTCCTGCCTTCAGTCATGTACCAGGAGAAATCCCCTTCCCTTAATTCCCACAACTGCAGGCCTTGCTGTTCTCTGGAAAGACCATAAAGCTTTCTTAGGCGTCCTCTTTTTGCTCAGAGCGCCTCTACCCAGGGGTCACTATCACCCTAGCTCTTCAATGGAGCAGAGGCTGGTACACCCACTTAGAAACTTGATATTCCCAGTGGAGAAAGGTCTCCTGACCTTACAGAGGGTGGCAGGCAGGACTAGACTGGAAACGTGATCTCTTCTGTTTCAAGGTAATTCTTCCCAAGCAACTTCCCCTCCTCTTGTTGACAGCCCAGTAAGAGCCCTCTGCTTGTTCCTTTGGGCAGCAGCTGCTGCTTAGATTGGCTTGTATTCTGCATGTTCTGTTCTTTATTAAAAACCGTGACAAAAGACTACGGTGATATGCTTTCATGGGGTGCGTCTGTGGTTTGTTTGTGTACAGAGACGAGTATTATTTTGTATGTGCTGGAGCCATTTTTTTTCCAAAGGAGCAATCCTGGATGACTGGGTTGTGACAGTGAACCAAGGGATGGGGTGGAAATCAGGCCTGGCCCATAGCAGCACAAAATACTCAGCTTGTTGGGTCAGGGCATTTCTCTCCTCCAGCCTGGAAGTCCCCTATTTACATGGTCAGCGTTCTGCATCAGGAGCGAGTGTTGAACTTTGAGGCTGTTGGTGATCAAACTTTTCAGACTACAAGTCCTGTCCCTCCTTTGTCTATGGCATTTGGCATTGCTCACCTCTGCCTGTACCCATACCCCACCTTTCTCCCTCCATGCTTCTACTGTTACTGCCCTAGCTGATAGAGGCTGAGCTGCTCCTTGACTTGTAGCTGCAGCTTCCCACCAGAATTCATGTTGCAGAACTTCAGACTGCAGAATCCTTGAAACACCCCAGAATAACAGAGTTTGGAAAAGGGCAACCAGTCGACAGGAGAAACTGAACACATTAGACTTCGATTCCTTAAATCTACTTGACTAAGGGGGAGGCAACCCCATCTGTCTTGCTTTCAACTCAGGTGCATTCCATGGGACAGACAGAACTTGTGCATTTAACTGGGCCTGGGCACAGGACTGCGCAGTACTTTATGTGACTGCAGTGGGCTGAGGTAACATGTTCCCAACTTGCCCAGACCTGCTGTATTGGAGATCAGGGAGGAACTCTGGTTACTGATAAGTGGAAGTAGGTGGCTGTTTTTTTCTCTTCAGTGTAGGGAACGGAGAAGCTGCCTCATGGGTGTGGGGGGTGGGGTTGGCTGGTCATAAATTGGGCGAAGGGGGAAAGGGCTGAAGTCTACTCTCGCTGCTTGAGCTGGCTGTTTTCATGTATTAGTAGCAGGACATGGGTTATCTGCACTAACCTCAGCCAAGGCCAGTGCGTTCTGGGCTTAGCTTCTGAGTGCTTGGCCCTGGATGTCAGTGCTGCCTGCATCATTGACCTTGGAGCACAGAAAGCAGAGCTAGAACTATGCAGCTGCCTGGGCTTGCATTGAGAGCTGGTGATTCACTAGCTAAGCTCGTGTTTCTGTGCTTTTCCATGAGCACCTCACTTCTCTCTCACTCTCTCACACACACACACACACACACACACACCATTTAGATACCTCAGACACTATTAAGTAGCCCCTTCCTCTGTCTGCTTTTGTGCCTGTGTGTTGAGCTTACTGTCTCACGTTTGCGGCGGTGGTGGTGGTAGCTAAGGACCAACTGAGAATAGGGCCCCATGTACACAAGCTAAATGCAAGACAGGCAGCCTTAGGGAGCTGGTCTGTAACATACAAGGAGAGTGTACAGTGTATTGGCTTGGGAGCCTAGCTGAACTGAAGTACAGGAGATGCCAGGCTCCTGTCCATGGCTGCACGTCCTTTCTTACAAGGGTGAGTGAAAGATAAGGTCAGTTGCGCTGCAGGCTTGCATCATTGTTGGCATCCAGCCTCTGGTCCCTTAGCCTGGGCAGATGGCACTGTGGGTGGCAGGGCTAATCACAAGCCACAGAACCCAATTCTTTCCTGAACTGTTTCCTCACTAGCGACACCTTCTCTTTGGGGGGCTAGTAAACTTTGTTTCTATCTTTGCTTGGTTGAGGAAGAGGTGGCGTAGGGTAGAGTCCAGTGAAGGGGGAGAAAGCTTGTCGGTGAGCTCCACCTCTGGATTTGGCTAGGTCCAAAGCGAACAAGCCAGGATGGGAGCAGCCTAAATTCTTCAGCTCTGTAACGAAGCAGGACTCTGCTTTTATCTCAGATGCATCTACTAAGCCAAGAGGAATGTGGGAGATACCTGTACACAATTAGATAAAACTCTGAAACCTGTTTGTGAAAGCCAAGCAGATGTATCCTCACTTGTGGCTAGAGTAAAATGATGAGATCCTAACAACCCCACTTACTGGATCCATGCGAATGGCTGCCACTAGGAACAGATGGGGCTGTGATTGCCTTGGAGTTAATAGCATAATCCTCCGAGCAGATAAGCGGGGCTTGCTATTACCAGAGGTGTATGTCCCATTTGCTTTAATGGAGCTTGTGCTAAATGCTAGCACCTGCATTGCACCCCAGAGGTTCCCACCCTTAGAAGTCATCTGCTTTGAACCTAAACTTTTTCAATAGCAAGGAAGCTTCCTCCTCTCATTCTTAAACTCAGAAAGAAAAACTGCTGAATTAAAATCAGAAAGGCTCACTCCTAGCTGTCTGCCTGTTGCACAGTGGCTTTAATGTACCTTGTTCTTGTAGATAGGGCTGTCTTCTAGTCCTACCTGGACATTGAAACTCTTTTTAGCCAGATGCAGGAGCTGAGAAGTGACTAAATCTGCTACAGCAACATTCCTACTGAAGCCAAAATAGGGAAGATGTCCCAAAGACCTCATCTAATGCTTTCCACTCCCCCTTCCCAGGCATGGAAAGGAAGTTGTCAAGGGCTGTTCTTCTCCTCCCCGCCCCCCCTTGGACACTGCATCCCCCTTTTCTGTTGCTACCGTAGGAAAGTGATCTTGGAGCCTGAAACCCCTCACTGTGCTGTTCCTGCTGCTCTCTCATCTTCCTCTTCTGCAGCACTGCCTTATGACTGACTGAACCAAGACATCTCGATTTAGGCACAGGACAGGGGAAGAGAGTGAGAATGGTTGTAATGTGCTGCCTTTTAGTGTAGCGATGAGATTCACAGCCATGCAAAAAGCACCTGATAGCGAGGAGGGAGCAGCAGCAGAGGGAGAAGAATATAGGGAGTGTCCTTGGAGACCTTGGAGGCTAAGTAACACTTGAAGGAAATGATGGCAGAAACATACTACTTAGAACAGGGTGGGGGAAGGCTCTTCTGGGGTTCATTTTGAAACTGCAGGTTGGCTAAAAGCTGGCAATGGGGTGTGCTCAGGATGGGGTGTGTGTGTGTGTGTCTAGGCTATGGCTCTATGCTCTCAGCTCTGCTCCCTTCAGCTCATTGCTTGAGAGTAAGGGCTGGACTGATAGGCCAGAGCTAGGAATTAGAAAAGGGCCAAATACTGGTGTGTGTTTTTTTTGGTTTTTTTTTAAAAAAAAACCCATCTAGAAGCAAAAGGGCAGGGGCGTCCTCACTCCCTCCTGCATTATAGGGTAAATTCTGTGATGGTCATGAGGAATGGTTGCTCCCTTTAACACTCAGAGCAGCAGGGTAACCTACCCCCTCAGGGCAACAGACACATGTTCTCCACCTCCCCTAGCTTGGTGAGGGTGAATGTTCTGATCTGTGTCTGTGAACCAAAGCTGGCTGGAGGCCTAAAGCTCTGGACTTAGCCCCTTCCAGCCAGCGGAACAGAAGGTGTTTCTCTCTGCTGACCTTGTTCTGTGCAACTGGCCAAGTATCAATGACCCCACTGTGAGAAGAGCTTTGAATGAATCCCCCTCCCCTCATTGATAGTCAGTTTTGTGCTGGAGTAAACAAGGTTAATAGGGCTGGAATACATGGATCTGGATTCCAGCAGGCAGGAAGGGGATTTACAATTTTAGAGCTACACAGGCTACAGAACATGTGAAGAAATTACCTCTGCTGTTAATTACACAAATGGTAGATTTCCCCCTTCTCAGAGAAATGTTTTAGATGCCAAAGCAGGGAGTCTTAAATACATGTTAACAGGCTCTTGCCCATCACCATCTGCTAGTGTTGCAGCCTCATTCAGAGGGGCCAAATACATGCTGGTAGGGGCAGTGCTTAAGCTACAATGGGGAACTGCTACGCTGGACTCAACACCTCCCTCCTCCCCACTAAATCCAGAAAAGACTGAGGCTGCTTTCACATGTTATAAAATGGACTTATAATAACTCAAGATAATACCAGGTATTATTCTGCAATTCTTGTAATGTGTGACTGCACTATTCCCCCTTTATGGTGTGAAATTACAGGCCCTACAACTACCTGAGCAGCATAAAAGGGGAATAGTTGAGGGAGGTCCAGCATCCCTTTGTCACTCAGGTTTGCAGCCTTGAGATGCTCTCGGAGCCATAGCAGTGTAGGTGCAGCAAGGTTGTGGTGGGGGCTAAGAGCACGTTGTCCGTTGGGGACAGGCTGCTGGGAGCATATTACAGCAGCGCTCTGGAGTCTGCACTGGTTACCAATAGCTTTCTCAGCCCAGTTCTACATGCTCAAGTCCCACTGCAGCCTCTGAGGTCAGCCAGGAGCACCCTCTTGCAGATATCATCTGCTCACCAAGTTTTCACAAAGACATGTAGAGGCATTTTCAGTGGCTACCCTACAGTTATGGAACTTCCTGCCCTTGGTCTAGCCTACTTACTTCTAGAAGAAACCTAAGCCCTTGCTGTGGGGCTAGGAGTTTAGCAGGCAGGGATAGGGTTATGAGAGGGGCAGGGGATTTTTAGATGTTTTTATATGTTGTAAGTGGCCTTGAGTCTTAATGGGCAGGATGGGCTATAAATTAGGATAAATAAAGCCCAAATATTGGGAGGAGCTGCCCAGGCAGGCATACAGAATCCTAGCCCAGTGCCTACCTAAGAGGCTCATCCAGCTTCCTGTCATCTGCTTGGGACCATGACAGGAGGGAGCTGGCGCATAAGAGTGGGTGCAGGGACCTGCCTGCTTTCCCCCAAAGCTTGTGCTCTTGCAGAGGCACAGGAGTGGGGTGTAGTGCTAGCCATCTTACCCTTGGCAGTGCTTGCTCATTCACTCTGAACATCTCGTGCCCCCCCAATGTTTCTGGGGGGTAGGAAGTCAGGCTTGGAAGACAGCTTCATAGAAGTCTGACACAATCCCATCTTCAAAGTTCTGCTTCCTCCTCCAAACCTCTTCTTGAAAACCTACCCCTTCCATCAGGCTTTCCTCAGCTCCCCATCCCCACAGATTACAGTAGAAGCCTCAGTGACCAATTTCACTCAGGGTCCCGTTTTGCCCTGTAACTAAGAGGTTTTTAAACAAGCAAGGTGTGGTGTGTGTACACCTGTGGCTGATGACTGGCACGCTGCAGGGCACCCACGCATATGAAGTAGATGGGGAGCACTTCAAACAGGCAGCCCCCAGCATGGCTACCCCAGCCACTGTACATTTGGCTGGCCCCACATGACGCACTCCTGATTTTTCAGCAGTGCTCCTTGCATGGCCATAAGTGGCTACTGCATGGGTCACAGGAGCAGGCATTCCCATGCTCCACCTTCACATGATTAGTTGGATGCGTGGTTAGTGGGGGCGATGCATGGACATGTCACATGCATCTGACTTCTCAGCTTCATGAATGTATTTCCCCTCTACCCACCTTTTCTTTGTTCTCCTCTCTCATCTCTCTTAGATTGTAAGCCCCTCAGGGCAGGGATCTGTTTTTAATTAATGATAGTTCAGTGCCAGGTACAGTGTTGGTGTGATGTATATACTTAATATGCAACCAATGAAGTTACCTCTTCTAGAATGAATCAAATACACCCATAGGCAGATAAGTGCTGCTGTTATAGCAAAGCAGCTGACACCAGTCCCCTATGTCATTGCTGCCCCCTGCTGGAAAGGAAGGGGACAATGTTTTGAACACTTCAGCCCAGCCGGTCAAACTGGAAGGAGGAGGTATTTTCAAGATATCACTGGGGCAATTCCCCCCAGGCTCACTGCCCTACCATAAGCAACACCAAAGGTCGAGTGCTGGTAACACTGTTTTTGAAGCAAACAATCACTTGCAAGAGTTCGTATAGCTGAAATTGTTTAAGATACTATCAGCCCTTCCAGCAGTTTGAATTCTGTAGACAGCAAAAGAACAAGGGCCTACCCCTACTTTCCATATAGCTTGGAACAGACCAGAGCTAAAATGGGAGTGGGTTTATTATTTATGGTTATTCACGTTCTGTAGTAGCCCTTCAAGTACCCAAATAAGATCTATGACCAAATCAGGAGCTCACAGAACTTCTTTTGCAGGTATTCTATTTCAGGTTTTTGGTTATATCATTTTCAGCAACTGTTCATGTACCATAGTATAAATATTACCAAAATGACAGAACTGAAAAAGCCAGCCAGAAATAACAGACTACAGATAACCTACAGAGCATAAGTGGATATCAATTACTACAAACCACCATGTTTGGGTAGGGTACATTTGATGGGTTTACCTATCTTTTTGGCTTTCAGTTCTTACAGCTCAGCTGTCATCTTCCTCCTTCAGAGGATGGGATCCCTGCTGAGACTTTAGGACAGTACTGACAGAACTTTTCCTCATTCCTTCTGGCTGGTTATTTTGCCTCTTTCCATCTCTTAAAAGAGCTGAAGCCTCATAGGAGAGGAGGCCTGAGCTTAAGGCATATTTCCCTCTTGTGCTTTCCAGCCTAGCTCCTGCCATTTCCAACAAGCTGGGCTTGTATCAATTAGTTTTATTTGAACTGTATTTTAAGTAGTTCCCCCAGGAGGTGGGAGCCACTTTATAAATAAAGATCAAAGCTAGGAAGGAGAAAGCCCAAGGAGCAGGCAGCTTATGCCATTGCCTTTCATTTCAACAGAGTCTATAAGTTAATCAGTTTGAGTAGGAACAACTGGGTGATGAAAGAATCGGGCTGGAGAAGGGATGCCAACAACCCTACCCCACCCTCAGGCAATCGGGCCCAGCCTCAAACTAGCACAATGTAACTCTGCAGGCAAGGGCATCTAGATAATTGGGCATGAGCCAGAAGAGGAAGCTAATCACCAATTTGGGGCCTGGGCTAGTTAGACCAGTGGGGCCACAGGTTATGAGGGAGGGTAACTTGCAGAACCTACCCCAAGAGCCCTTGAATAATCTAGATTATTTGGCCTTGTTTGGTCCCTCTGATGCCAGTGAGAGTTTAGTTATAAAGACTGGTTACAACTAGCGAGATGATCTGTAACCCAGGCTTGTCAAATACATTACAGATTGATGCAATGCAGATTATCTACCTTTATCTCAGCATGGAGTGACCTTTTCAGAGGAATGAGTGGGCGAATGACAGTGCCTGAATGGAGTAGTGGCATTCATGCTGGGAAGTCCTAGCCCCAGGCCACTAAGAACAGGTGGCCATTTTCCATGACTGTCCCCAGCAGTGTGGAAACAGCAATTTCATAGTGGAAGGCTCAAGGGCTCAGATAAGCTTGGAAGGCTAATAGCAGCCTCTTGACCAAGTTTTAAAAATTTCTAGGCAAACAGCATCAAGTCTCAGGGCTGATAAAACTAGCCTGTCGTCTTAAGGAAACTCCTTACAAAAAGAAAAATATGGCATCAGTTTTTGCCCTTTCCTCTGGCTCTTGTAACTGAAGAAGTCTTTATCTGCTACAGCAGTTATCCTGTGCTGGACTGAGAATTTCAACTGCTTTAAATGACCTTCCCCCAGTGAAGGGAAAGGACAAGTGTCTTGCAGACTTTGAAAACTAGCTGTTAGCTCGACTACATTAACACGTGTAAAACTGGTCCTTCAAGTCAGAGGATCACTAACCTCTGACCCTCCCACATGCTTTCTTTGCTCCTTTGTGAGAGGACAGGCCCGTCAGCTCCCCAGCTCAGGGACAGAGAACGTGTGGTCCATGAGCCAAATGTGGACTGCAGCTGTTTATCTGGCCCTTTTCAGTTCTTGTATCCAGGCTGTGGATTCAATCCCTGCCCCCGAAGTACTGAAAGAGTGAGCTCAGGGGAAGGAAGCAGAGATGAGGGCCTGCACTCAAGGATAGGGGATGGATCCATGATCTGGACCCTCCCCTTCCTTTACCTCATCCCAGCCACATCGTTTAAGCACCCCCACTCCAACTCCTTTCCTATGGAGCTTGAACTAATTTTCAAAAATGGCCTGCACTTCTACACCCTTTGCTAGATGGCAGGAGTGAAGATTTAACATTCCCCATCCCTTAGTCACAGAACTATTTACAATCATGCCCCTTTAAGAACACACTTTACTATACACAAACAGCTCCCAAGAGGCTCCTTTATTTTCACATACCTTCAATTGTTCCCCCGACATCAGGTCCCATGTCATCCAACCAAGCAAATTTAGCACACATTCAAGGAAACCCTCTTGCTGTAACTCCTCTGTTCACCATTTGAAGGCTACAGCCTTGATTCCACACCCCCATCCCAAACTCCTTCAGCAGAGGATCCATCACTGCTGCTGTGCCTTGGCTAGCTAAAGCCCAGGCCAGACATTTTTAAAAAGGACAGTTGTGCAAAAGAGAATCCCATAACAATGGGACTTCGTTTCAAGGGCCATTTCACATGTCTAATGCAACAACCTTGTTTTGTCAATATTTCTGCAGACTTAATTTGTTATTTAAAGTAGTAAAAAATAGCGGCTGTTTTAACTTCTGAATAAACCTCCTACTGCATTTGTAAAGCAACCACTGTCCACACTTCCCCAAGCCACCTCTTAACATATTAACTGCTTCCTTTGGAGAAGCAATATTGTCGCAGTGGTGGAAGCCAGTCCATAGTATCAAGTAAACACACATTTATAAAGTGAACTTGTCCACATACATATTTACAAATCAATCCAGCAGGAACCATTCATATGCTGTGCATAACAAATCAAAATGTACAAAGGTCAGGCTCTGCCCATTTCTTAGGAGCCATAGCTATGCTTTGGATCCATCCTTTGCATAAGGATGAAGTAGCTTGCTAAAATTTATTTTGGAAAATATTTAATTGCTTTAAAAACAAAGCCAAAAGGAAAATCCAAGTCACCAGAGCCTAAGTGACCCCTGCATTTCAAAAACATCCCTCTCGGCCTGCCAAGATCTCAACGTGGGAGAAAGACCCCAAAAAAGCAAGAATCAAAGAGTAAGAAAACTTTCTGTGATATAGGATTGGCTAGTCAGCCTAGCCAGGATGCTTTCATGATTCTGTGCTGCGAGTGCAATTTTTAAAAGAACAGTGGTGATTGAATCTGCATGGGACGTCAGGTGGGTCAGGTGAATGACATGTTCCAAGGGGTTGTCGGTCATATGAACCTGGCTGACTTGGAGAGGGAAGCTAAATGCAGAAAAGACAGAAGCCAAAGACAGGCTGTAGAACCCTAATCTTAAGGGTGCAGCTGCTGAGGCACGGCCCAAAGAGCACTGATTCTAAGGGGCAAGAGCCCAGCTCTGCCACTGTTCTTGTCTAGTAGTTCTAGACACTGTTTCTACTGTTGGTAAATTCCACTAAGTACTTCCTGCTCCTCTGCCAAGGAGTCTAGACACAAACGGATTCCTAGCCAGGCATATTTACTGTCTGAGAAAAAGGAAAATAGAAAAACAAGAGTGGCCCAGCCCTCAAGGTCCTGCAAAGATGTTCCATTTGGGTGCTTTTAGGATAAATGAAGTTTACAGCTTATTTTTCTGGGATGGAAGGAAAGACAGCAAGGCTGCTCAAAGACCCGCCGAAAGCTTTAAACCTCCACAGCACAAAAAGGGTAGCACAGGTCACAGTTCCCTAGTCACATGGACTATCTACCAAGTCCCAAATTCAGGCCTTTTCAACAGTGAAGACATGATAATATTGGGGGTGGGGTGGGTGGGGGGGAAGAGCAGGATAGGTGTTGGAAGATCAGTAAGGGAGGGAATGATTGGCAAACATGGTTTTAAAAGTTACAAGTCTATTTACATTGCAAATCGATGCCTGCAGTTTGTGTTGATACTTCACGGCACCAGTTCTGACCTGCCCTGAGTTGGCAGTGTGGCCATTTGGTGACCCATGTGAAAGTGGGTCTCCATTCAGTTCCCTTGCTGTTAGCACTAACTGGCTTGAGTGCTTTCTTTGGGCAATCACTGTAAAGCAGCCAAGGATTGAGTGAACTGCTCTCTCCTCCGAGATTAAGGCACACGCTGGCAAAGGATGGCATGAGGAAGTCAAGGCTTTGCTGCTGTGGAAAGGAATCTGCAGTATCCATGACTATAAAGCCAGCAACACTGAGTAGATATCTAGGATCTTAGAACAGCTCTTAAAACTGGCATTTCCCTTCAGAAAAGAGTACAAAGGCACATCTAAGAGATCATCAACAAAGTTACACATGTGCTAACATCTCTAGTGCCAGAAGGGCAAAACCTGCTCAGCACACACTGGAAGGCAACAGCAACAGAACCAGACGTTCCCCAAAAGGCACAATGTATCCCCAGTGTCAATTTCTTTGTCCATCTTCTTGCTTCCCAAACACACTTCTCCCCATCCCAGTAAATTCCTGAGTCATAGTCCATTTTCTTAAGGTCCCAAAAGATCCAAATTCATAGGCAAGTTGGGCTTTAACAAGAAAAAAAGACAGAAAATAACATGGCTTAGCAGCCTCCGAGATGAGAAACTTTCTTTGTAGTAAGGCCATGTGACCTCCACGCCTGCAGCGTTCTACTTCTGTCCAGTCCCCTAACAGTACACCTGAAGCAGGGGGGCCCCAGATGAATCAGTCTCTGTGTCCTGGAAAGAGGAATCTCGGCTCATTGGAGATCCTTGAAAAGAAAGGGAAAAAATAGTTCACAGAGTATTGTGAACAACAAACTACACAGAATAAAAGCCTTGGGAATGAGATGCCAGAAGGGCTTGGGTAGCAAACGAGAACAAACTGAATCAGGTTATTTTAAGGCTACCAGGAACAATGGTTTAGTGCAGGAGGGAACCTTTCCCCTCCCATAGGCCACTTTGAAAATGAGTACGAGCTCCATGGCTGTTTTTTATTTGGTCCTTTCCCCTCAAGCACTGAACGAGTGAGCCTAGGGGAAGGGAGTGCGGATGAGAGCATGAACTCAAAGATAGGGGATGAATCCTCTCCCTCCTTCCTGAGCACACCCTTTACGCCTCTGCCCTCAGCTCCTATCCAGCCCTCAGAACTTGTAGTCATTTTCAAAGTGGCCCACAGGAGAGGCAACATTCCCCATAGTTTAAATCCAACTTCTGGACCCTCCCCTTCCTTCTCCCATCTTAAGCACACCGGAGGCACCCCCACCTCCTAGACAGCCCACAGAGTTTGTACTAATTTTCAAAGTGGGCCACAGGAGGGAAAGGTTTCCCTATTCCTGCACTCAACCAGTAAAAAAATGTACTAAGTACATGCAGAAATGCCTTCAGAGAGCATAGCATCTCGTCTCACCACTGGTGTAACCTCCCATTTTAGAGACTGGAAAGAAGGCCCTAAGATGAGACTGTGGAATATTTTGAGAAGCTCCGTTACCTGCAGTGCTGTAACTTCCTGGACGCATGTTCCGGGCCATCACATCTGATGGGGTTTCCTCAGATATCTGTACAGTTGGGTCTGGAAAGAAGATAAAGAAATGCTGTAGCTGGAAGATACGTTGTCTCAGTGGGACAGCAAGTCTGTGATGGGCATGGGCTCATGTCCCAACTGCAGGGTCTTCCTAAGCGACAGCCCTCCCAAGGGGGCTCCCAGCCAGACTTAGCCTTCCCATGCAAAGGTTGTAGTGCTGCCTTGGCTCCCAGCAAGCTCCCCTTGGCGTGGCAGCAATCCTCACCAAGAAGGAAGTTTTTAAGAGTGGGCAGGGCCAGCACTCCACCCCTACCTACTCTAAAAACTTCCTTCTTGGCAAGGCCCTTTGCAAGCAGTCTGAATGCCGATAGGAAATTTTCTGAGTAGGTGAGGGCAGAGCACTGACCCTCCTCTCTCTCCCCTGCCCACTCTGAAAACTCCCTAGTGATGCTCAGGCCACTTGCAAAGGGCTCCAGCTCAATTGTACCCTCTCGCTTCATTTATTTATTTACTTACTTAGATTAAATATAATTTAAACCACAAAACATAGGCAGAGCCACAGCCCCGTCTCCCCCCCAACCCTCACCCATCCCTCTCGCCAAACGCCTGGCGGAACAGCCAGGTCTTACACTGTCTTCGGAAAGAGGGGAGGTCCGGAGCTAGATGGAACTCCGTTGGGAAGGAGTTCCACAGCCATGATGTGGCCACTGAGAATGCCCCCCCCATTGTTGTCACCCAGGATACCCAGGGGACTCCGAGGGAGGCATTCCTGGCCGACCGCAGGGGCCGATCCAGGACCTGGGGGGTGAGGCGGTCTTGCAGGTATGCAGGGCCCAGGCCGTTTAGGGCTTTATAAGTCAAAAACAACACTTTGAATTGAGCCCGGTACACTAGAGGCAGCCAGTGCAGAGAGCAAAGCACTACTGCAATGTGCTCCCGGCGTCCCGTTCCTGTCAGGAGATGGGCTACTGCATTCTGCACCAGCTGCGGTCTCCGGACGGTCACCAAAGGTAGCCCTATGTAGAGCGCTTGCAATAGTCCAGTCTTGAGGTGATGAAGGCATGGATGATGGTGGCCAGGTCAGTGTCAGAGACAAATGTCTGAAGCTGTCGCACCAGATGTAACTGGTGAAATGCTTCTCTTGCCATGGCCTCCACCTGGACATCCAGGCAGAGTCGTGAATTAAGGAGCACCCCCAGACTATGGGCCTGAGGAGCCAATTTGAAGGCAGATCCCATCAATGATAGGTGCCACCACTCCCTCGGCCCTACCCACCAGCATCACCTCCATCTTGTCAGGATTTAGCTTCAGATGATTCGCCATCATTCAGTCCCCTACAGCCGCCGCACACCGGGTAAGCATCGAGACTGCTGGGTCTGGGTCAGTTGAAAAAGACATGTAAAGTTGGGTGCTGTCAGCATACTGATGGCACCACACACCAAACCCTCGAATGACCTTGCCCAATGGCTACATATACAAGTTGAACAGGAGAGGGGATAGAATAGAACATTGCGGGACTCCACACGTGAGGTCCCGGGGAGAAGATGAACAATCACCCAGCACCATATGCCGAGTTCTCCCGGCCAGGAAAGAACAGAACCATTCAAGAACAGTTCCACCCAATAGTTCATGGTAACTAACACAGGGGTGTTCTCTACACATAGTGATAGATCTACCTATGACTACACAAAACTCACCCTCGGGAGCAATGGTATCCAAAATTTTGCCTGACACCTCATTTTGAGACTTAAATATAATCCCATGACCCCAGACAAAGATGTGTCATGGGTATCAAATATTAATCATGCCTGCCTCATCATCAGACTCTTCTTGAGGTCCCAACCCACAGTTCAGGAACCTCAGCTCAAGTGATCGATCCATCCATCCATCACACTCGAACAGGTGAAGATCTAGAGTTTTATCTTTAGAATTATAAAGTAGCAAGACACACCTTTCTGAACCCCTATCTACCTTTGATAATTAAACTCTGATTAGCAGACACAGCATGCCCATAGCACAATGCCCCAAGATGACCAGGTAGTATAAAAATAAGATAGAAACAAATTCAATTTTTCAATTTTGATCTCAGGTTCTCCCCTCAAATAATACTTGCATCTTCAAGGATGCTCCTAAGAAGTGAACACCCTCAAAGGTCAGCTGAGTCAGGCTCTCTCATATTAGGGTAGGGGAGCACACATTTGAAAGGAAAAGGTCCCTCCCAAAGAACTCCCACTCAACAGTCCCTTCCCTTGTAGGGTCAGACAGCACTGTAGTTCCTCAAACATTTATTTATTATTTATTTATCTGGATTCAGCCTCACTTGGCTCGCCTGCACTGAGTCCCCAATAGCAGCCAGGCACTGGGTAAGTATCAAGACTGTAGGACCTGAGACAGATGAAGAGGAGAGAGAGAACCGAGTGTCATCAGCATATTTATGGCACTGCACTCCAAATCTCCAAACGATCTCATCCAGGACCTCAGCTACACACTGAACAGGAGTGGAGACAAGATGGGACCCCTTATGGGAGCACCCAAGGGGACAATGAGTCACCACCCATCACCACCCTCTGGGTTCTCCCAGCCAGGAATGAGCAGAACCATTCAAGAGCAGTCCTCTGCACCCTGACCAGGTCCCACAGCCATGTCAACACCACCCCAAGATCAGCAGTATCAACCACCACAGACAGATCTAACAAAATCAACAAGGTACAATTTCCCTTGTCAATTTCCAAGCAAAACTCGTCAACCAAGGCCACAAGCGCAATCTCAGTACCATGCCCAGAACGAAAACCCAACGGACATGATTCCAGGAATCCAATAGCATCGTGATGTGCCTGGAGCTGTGAGGCAACCTCCCATCCAGTAACCTTCCCTAAAAAGGGGAGGTTAGAGACAGGGTGATAGCTGGCAGGGGAGTCAACATCACAGTTTTAAGGCTGTCAGGCACCCTGCCCTCCCAAAGGGAGGCACTGACAACCCTGGCTATCCTGGCTGGTGAACATGGATCGAGTTCACAACTTGTCGGCCACACTTCCCCAAGCACATCCTCTGCATTGGTGGGCAAAATCGATCAAAGCTGATCCAAGTAACCAGACAAGACTGAGCCTCCTCAACCCCAAACTCTGACCTTGTAACCAAAGTAGCAGTGCCCAAGTTGAGCCAGATACAAGTGACTTTATCTGCAAAGTATGTGGCAAACTCATCACAGTGGGCAGCCAATGTCTAACTCCACGCAGAGACAACCAGGGTTTATAAAGGTATTTGCCAGTCAGAAGAGCTCCACCAGACGGCACCTGGCAGATGCTATGGCGGCTGCGAAAAAAGTTTTCTTTGTCGCTACCACAGCCATGGCATAGTCCCTTAAAAACAGTCTATGCTGCAGTCAGCTGATTTTGGCACAAGTCAAGCACCACATATGCTCTAACTGCCTACCCTCTCGCTTTAGCAGCCTCAGGTTCCTCTGTATACCATGGAGACCCGTGCTGCTGCCGTGGAGGAAGCAGATGCCTAGGTGCCACCATATCAATAGCCCAGGTCAAAATGTCATACCATAAATCAACCAAGGCATCAACAGGAGGCCATCGAGGTCAGTGGGTAAATCCTCCGGAGAGTTCTGGACTCCTATTGGATTCATTAATCTCTGGGAGGTGGATCATCCAAACTGGTTCACCACCCCAATGGAGGCAAAGGAGTGTGAGGATCTGGGACTTCAGAAGGCAATGGTCTGACCATGACAATGGTGTCTGGTGACACTCTTGATAACCAGAACCCTGGGCCAGTGCAGAACATAAGATCCAATGTGTGTCTAGCCTCGTGTGTCAATCCACACAGAGATATTACCTAGAACAGGCCCATGGTTGTCATGGCGACCATGAAAAAGTATCTTACAGGACTGTCCCACCCAAAGATGTGAAGAATGGTGGGGTACAAAGCTGAATTGTTTAATGGTAACATCCAGAAGTTTGGAAATTTAATGTGGGCCAAACAGATAGATATGGCTCTCCAAACAATCATGAGGCCTATGGCCCCTTTCTTTGTAAATAATCAAAATTAAGTGGCATATAAAAATGCTATAATTAAGAACGCTTTATGAATTAATATTCTGAGTAAAGACAACCTGTAGTACCGATGTCACTTGTCTACAATCGCTTTAAAGATTTCAATTTTACAATTATGGTGTTTTAGAATAAAAATAGATGTACTGCTTTTGTTTGACACTTTGATCCATTTGAGCTGTCCCTTCAAGGCAAAATGACTACTGCCTTCCCTGACAGATATTCATGGAATCTATTCTAGGAGTGAAGTCAGGGTGGGGGAGAAGAGGTTTCAGGAAAGGGAATTTAGAAGTGAGCATGTGGCAAGAAAAGATCATTCCTTCTTCAGATTTTGAGGGGAAACCGTAACCAGTTCCTCAGGTTTGTCATAAAGGTGAACTCTTCCAGGTTTGTTATGGAAAAAGAAAGTGCCTTCATGCAATATGGAAAGAGACTCTTTTCACACTCCTGTTTTAATGTGATGGGGGAGGGGGGTGAGAAACACACCAAAGGGAGATAAATGTTATCCAAGAACAAGACTGGTCAATACTTGGCAAAGGGGGCCAAGCTTGTTGGCTGCCTTAAGTCTGCCCTATAAGAGATCACTTGGTTGTGCCAATTACTTGAATGACTTGTGATCTCAGTACCCTCCCCTCCTAACCTGCAGAGTGGAACCACAGCAGAAGCAGCATGATTAGTCCCGGATATCAATTAGTAACCCCTCTGAAAGGGGAAGCAAGGTTGCATTTTCCAGAGAATGAACTTGCTAATCGAGTCCTTCCTCAAGTATCCCTGGAATGGCTGTGATGGGCATCCTGATGATTTAAAAGAGGAAAGACTACCCCCTCCCCAGATAAATTTTGCTTTCCCCAACACCCACAAACCCAAGAGTAGGAACTCTTCCACATCTAAGACTTTTATATCCCAAAAGTAGGGATTCATGTTCAATGAGTTTTTCTCACTACCACTGATGGGGAAAACACAGTGAACACAGGTCCCTGCCCAAAACCGATTCCTGCTTAGGTGCACAGGCAGATAAGTTGCTACGCTAATAAGGAGGAGACACTTACACATACTTTCTTGGCTGGTAAGCATGGACTCTACCATAGTTTCATTGCCGCTGTCTGGCACGTTGCCTTGACTCGTCTTCTCACGGCTCTGGTTGGTAGAGATAGAAATGTGAGGCCGGACCCTGCTTTTCCGGGTGCTGATGCGTATGATGCCTCGGACCAGCCGGCACTCAGCATCTTGCTCATCCAGGTTGTAGGTGTGAGTGATGCTATTGATGAGGTCTGAGATCTTGTTGGTCTTCTCCAGGAAGACTGTGTCTGACGTGCACTTGGCCAACTCATCAATCTGGTGGACGCTGAAGAGCTCAGTTAGTTTCTTGAAGATCAGGACATCAATCTCTCTGCTAGACATAGAGCCACTCAACTCGCTTAAGTCCAGGTCAGATTCGTGGAAGGAATAATATTCTTCAGAGTTTCTGTGACTGATGTTCAGGGGTGACTTTTCTATGCTGTTCCTGGGGGTCTTCTCCGATGGGGGCTCTTTGTAGCATGAATCGGTGTCTTCTTGGGCGCTGGGGCTCCGGTTTGGATAGACAGGGATCCCTTTCAGTTTCACGTCTGGGTAGTTGAAGCTGCTTCCTATGTTATGCTTTTTGAGCTGGTTCCCATTTTTTTCAATGGGGGAGATATTGGCAGGACTGTTAGATAGGTGCCCATTGCTTTTATTCTCATCATCGGGCAAGGTCTCGGCATGCCCTGTGTAGGGGATACAGATGCTGCAGTCCTGAAAGCAGCCCCCGCAGGTCACTATACAGCAGAACACAGCCTTGTAGGTGCGCCATGCCCAAGATAGAGTGGGACAGCACAGGCTCTGGTGCTGGGGGGCCTCTGCTGTGCCAGAAATAAAGGTAATAATTTCTCCTTCCCTCACGTTGGAGTCTTTGAGATCAGCTTTGTGGGCTTTCCGTGCCAGCTTGCGGCTCTGTTTAAATTCAGGGGTAGACTCACTAAACACCTCCAGGGTGAGGTCGCTGCCTTTAGATTGGTTGCTCTTTTGGGGTATGGCATCCTGGTGGGATTGATTCATCCAATGGTTGCTGCCTAGTTCTCGGGGGTGCTTTGTTCTCCTTCCCAGCATGGCTCACTGCCCTCAGACACCTGAAGAACAAGAAAGTTTCAAGTCAAACCTAGCACCATTGGGAGAATAACTCTAGCTGTAAGCCAGTTTCTTAGCACCATTAGAGAAGAAAAACAGACATCAAAGCCCATCCCCTAGATCTCATTGCCAGAGGATGTTGTGAAGTCCAACAACATAACTGGGATCAAAAAGAGATTGAGTTAACCATATATGGCCCTAGCCTATAAAAACGTATTAGTCAAGTTGGTCAGGGGATGAAACCTCTGACTGCTGGGACAGGGAGTGACTAGCAGGAAATGGATCACTCCATTATGACTTGTTGCACACTTCTCTGAAGCAACTGATCTTGGCTACTGTCAGAGCCAGTAAAAAGCCAGATCCTTGGGTGGGAAAGCAGAGCTGCTAGGACAGGGTCTGAGGTAGGGCCAGAGCCTCTGGGTTGAAGGAGCCACTGTCCTGCAAAAGCCCCTGCCCTGGGAGGCACCGTGGGAACCACCATCAGCCAACAGTGTGCTGACACCCATCTTCCCACAGCAGTGGTGGTGAGGAGTCTTGGCACCAACAGGGAGTCTCAGGCACAGCACAGGTGGAAGCCTTAGATGTAATGGCAGGACTCCTCGCTGCCACTGCTGTGGTGAGGGGCAGCAAACCACTGCTGCAGAGGGTAGGTTCCTGGGGCAGGCTCTTCTGCAGGGGGTGGGGAGGACTCTAAACCTGAGGCTTTGGACCCCACCCAGGGCTCCAGCTACAGGAAGCACCAGCCTGGGAGCTTTGTAAATGGTGACTTTATGCTGTGGAATGGGACACCTGAGGCTCCCAGGGCTAGAGCTCCATGCGGAGCCTCATGCAGCTGCCCCACCTGTCCCAGGATGCTGACCTAGATGGACTGAAGTTTGGTCTGAAGCAGTCTGGCAGTTCTTATGTTCTTAAATATGCAGTCCTTTTTCTAGCGATATGGCAGCTCTAGCTGTCAGCGCTATTTAGGAGCAGAATAACCACTTTTTTAAGGTGCTTCACAGCACCGATGAAAGGAGGTTGGGCCACAATCCACCAACCACTTAGTCTGGTGGATCACAGTCCTGGAGTCTGAAGGGGCTGTATAAAAATGAGCAACACAGCAGCAGGTGGTGCCAGGAGCACGCTTCTCTTGAAATGTTCTACCTTCTTTTGAACAATTTCCCCTTTGTCTTGCAATTCTTTCAGATTAATTCGGGTGTTAAGAGTCAACCATATCCATTTCAAAACACACTGGGCCCACAAGGAGAAAGCAACAAACCAAACCTTATACAAAGCAGTCAACTCAGGCACCGATCTCTAAGCAACCTAGCGATAAGCAAATTCAGGGAATTTGGCGATGATGGAATTGCTGTGTTGATCATTCTTGGCAAGTGATGTCTTCAGGAGAAATTGATTTTGCGTTCATTTTTATTTCTGCTGCAGGCGCTTTCGTGAAACTAGACTAAAAAAGATAAAGTTGCCAACTTAATCCCAAATCAACCCTCTGAAGAAAAGCTTTAAAGCAGGTTATGTGGCCATTCAAACCTAACAGTCTGGGTAGCAGTAGCTGTCAATGCATCCAAAATAAATGGCCTGGCACAAGTCAGGAAAGCAT
Source organism: Sphenodon punctatus (assembly GCA_003113815.1). Lineage (NCBI taxonomy): Eukaryota > Metazoa > Chordata > Lepidosauria > Sphenodontia > Sphenodontidae > Sphenodon > Sphenodon punctatus. The sequence goes on along the minus strand of QEPC01004065.1, from coordinate 554,082 downwards.
TTAGTACCTGTCCACCTAGACCTTAGTTCAAGCTCTAGTAAGGTAAGGGGTTTACATTTTGTGTGTGTGTGTGTGTGTGTGTGTGTGTGTACACACACACCCTCTCTTACCTGCCTGGAGCAGTCAGTCAAATATGAATGGATGCTTTAAAGGCTCTCAACATGCTCCCAATGCCATGCGCAAAAGTTTAGCTCTACTAATCTAGTACAGCAAAATCTTGTATGTAAATACCCAAGCGAAGCAAGGAAAATTAAATACACATTTCTACCAGCAACAATTTGGTCAAGGATCGCTCTTCCACTTTCTGTGCTGAGACAAAAGGATTCAGTTGATCTCTTTTATTGGACCAGCTTCTGCTCTAACTTGCCATGAGGAAGGGCCCTGTGTGGACCAAAAGCTTGTATACTCTCACCAACAGAAGTTGGTCCAATAAAAAAAGATCTTGTCTGAACTACTTTGTCTCCATCTATTCGTTTTGGGATCACCCTGACAGTCAGTCACTGTCACACTCTCGCTCTCTCTCTGTGCTGTCATTCTGGCTACATTATTCAAGCCTATTGGAACCCAAAGCTGTCCAGTGTTCGGGTGTTTTTAGATGAGATGCTCCCCGGCATGGCCACCCAGGAGCCATGGAGCCCACCCTCTGTCTGAATGTGGAGCAGGGGGTGATGCATACTCCCAGGAGCAGCCACTCATGGACACACACAGAGCATTGCCAGCCAGGAAATCTAGAGTGCTCTGTGCAGGGCAAGCCAAAGAGCTCTGTAGCAATGGGTGGCCACGCAGCCCCAGCCTGCTTGAACTGGTGTGGCCGGCCACACCCGACGACCAGTCCACCACTCATAGGCACTGTGGGTGTAAGACACAGCCTTTGCAAGTCACAAGAATGGCCCAGGAGCACTGGGGAGCCTGGGTTCCCCAGCTCTCATGCCGGGAACATGTCAATTGCAATGTCAGCCCAGCGTGCTTCCCCCTCCCCCATGGTCTGTGGCAGAGAGAGTGCGTGGTGCTTGCCTCTGTGGCTGGGGTAGCCACCCATTTGAATCCTTTCCTACGCATTCCATCTGAGTGGGTGTTCCGCAGCTGTGCCACTCAGCCGCCACATTCCCCTATCACCCTTTTGCTAAACTTCTCAGATAATATTGGTTCATTCTATCAGAATCTCTAGAACTGCTATGGGCAGGAAAAAGGAACCTAAGGCCTGTATGTAGGCCAAATATAGCCCACAGCTGTTTTTTATTTGGCCTGTTTCCAATACATGGATCTGGCCCATGGATCCCGTCCCTACCTTCAAGCACTGAAAGAGTGAGCTTAGGAGAAGGGAGTGGAGATGAGCACCTCCACCGGGGGTGCCTTCTTGGAGGTCCCCCGTGTAAAGCGGGGGCTACAATGGAGAGGGCGTTCTCGGTGGCTGGGCCCCAGCTGTGGAACTCCCTCCCAAAGGAAGCACGGCTGGCCCCGAGTCTGTTGGCCTTCTGTTAGGCCTCCAAGACATGGCTGTTCTCCCAGGCCTTCGGAGGCAGGGAGGGGAGGGTGGGCTAAATGTTTGTATGGGGGTATTTTTAAATTGTTTTAAATATTTGTGTAGATTTTTATATTTTTAATATATTGTGATAAATTGTTTATTTTATGTTGGAAGTTGCCCTGAGATGCCGTAGGCATAGGGGGCGGCATATAAATGGAATTAAATAAACAAACAAACAAACTTAAGGAAAGGAGATGTATCCCTAGCATAGATCCATAATATGGACCCTCTCCTTCCCTCTCCCATCCTGAGAGGACACTGCTTAACCACCCTCCCCACAATTCTCACCCAGCCCATGTAGCTTGTACTAATTTTCAAAGTGGCAAGACAGAGGAAAAGGTTCCTTACCCCAGTGCTACACTAGCAGAGGCCATTTTTAGATGGGACACACCAACGGGGTTCTACCCATCCTCCACCGACCCAAGTGCCTGTCTGAAGGCAGAGTGGGTGGAGGCACACTCCCATGACCCACCCATGCCCCTGCACTGACCAACCCAGGTTTATTCCTGGTTGCTCCATGAAGGAGCTGTGCGTGGATGTGGGCGCACACCCATCTGTCTCCATGTGAAGCCCCTCATCATGTATGGGATATGTGCGATGGCGCACATGGACCCCTCTGCCAGGCAGGTCGATTTAAAAGCAGCCCGAGTGTCCATTAAGTTGTCAGATCATATCCACAGATAAAGGAGCTTGCTTCTGGACCCTTTCTGATGCTCCACTGCTTTCATGTCAGAGGAGCCTTATCAAAAATCCCTAACATGTCTGCCCACTGCTACTTTTTAAAAACAATCGCAAGGGCTAATTCAGACAACACCCTTTCCCCTTTGGTGGTGGTGGGTGTCCTTTAATCTGTGGTTTGCTTTTCCCTGTAGCAATGCTTTTACACAGCTGCTGACCTCTATACATTTCAGTGGCCCAGTTGGCAGAGAATAAGGTATCATCAAACAGCACAGGAGGAAGGGTCTTGTGTGACTAGTTTGCATCCTCTCACCAACAGAAGTCAGATCTCATATGAACTACTTTGTCTCCATCATTTACATTTGGGACCAACTCAGCAACCACTCTCTCTCTAGATAGAAAGTGGGAAGGATTTCACACAACACTCAGAATGTGGGTTTGTGCCTACTCAAAAAAGGGTTTTGTGTGAAAGAGCCCTAAGTAGCAGGCATGGTGACTGGGAGGTCTTACAAATATTTGTACAACAGCCAAACTATCAGATTGCTGATTTCCATGGTCACTTTAGCTGACACCCAAGATTTAAAGTACCCAACGAATTCTCTTTTCCTTATTCATAGACAATATTTTCCATCTAACCTCTCTCCTTGATGTCCTAATTTTCAAAAGGTGCCAAGCATCCACAGCTCACATTGTCTTCAATGGTAAACTGCAAGTATTCATTCTTTTGGAAAGTTATACTACAACCCTTTGGACTATATTTGATGACATTGATGCAAAAGAAAAAAAGGGAGAAATATTAAAAAATTGAGCTTGTCAAACTCTTCAAGCCTAGAACCCCTTACCAGCCAGCTGGAAAATATCAAGGTCTTACTGGTATTTTATTTGATTTAATACATCTTCAATGCTTTAGTCTATGCCATAGCTCATAAAGAGTCACATGTGGGTTTTTTTTATTCAGAGATCTCAAAGACTGGATGCGAGCCTTACCCTTTAAAGCCAATGGAAGCCGAGCCATTGGTTTCAACAAGGGCAGGATTGCACCTCTTATTTCTCTTCTATAATAAAAGGACATGCATTAAGTAACTTGCTTCAAGTCACACTCAGACAGACAGCATCAGAAATAAGTGTCTCCTGCTTTCCAAACTGTGCTCAATCCCTTGGATCACAAGGATACATTTTAAAAGACTTTTCAACTAACGGATAATCAACCAAAGTAAACAAAAGTTATGACGATTCAATCTCTGTGAGGGTAGGAATGAAAAGCCAGCATGTCATCAGGTGCCTAACGTGATGGGAAGTAAATGATAAAAAGTAATGGTTACCAAGTTACCAACTGCATTGAAGAGAGTCTGGAAATGAGGTTAAGCTACACTCAACTGTCAGTCTCTCCGGTACTAACATGATCCTTCTAAAAATAGTTCCCAAACTTTGTGTCTGCGTGACCCTATTTTGAGACTTAAATACAGTCTCATCATCTCAGATACCAACAAAGACGTGCAGAGTATATCACAGAACTGTACAGTTGGAAAGCACCTCACAGGTCACCTAGTCTTATGCCCTGTCCTGAAGCAAGATACGCTGTACCTAAAGCATTCCTGACACAGGCCTGTCCAGTCTTTTCTTGAAAACCACCAGGAAAGGCGTTTCCACATCTTCTCTAGACAGCTTATTCCACTGCTGAACTTTTCCAACAGTTAGAAATTTCCCCCTAATATTTAACCTAAACCTACCAGGATTAGGACTAGGTCAAGACTGAGCTCCTCTGTCTATGGGTGACTGGGTCCATACGTGATATCCACTATCTGTCATTAAGAAGGCTCGGTGTATAGCTGATTTCAGGTCACAAGAGGATTTACTAGTAGACAGGGTGAATGTGGACCCCCATAGGATTTTTTGGTCCATGGAGTTTTCTCATTTATTCTCATTTATTTTATTCAATTAGATAGGTGATTTCTAGACATTGGCATTTAGTGCAGGATATAGTGGGATGTGAAATTCCTCCCTGCATCATGTTTAGGAAAACAAAAAATCTTGCGGATCAACTAGTGCACTCTGATCTTTAAAAAGTGGATAGAAAGAACCCCAGAATTCAGGGTAATTTTAAATGCATTCCATTTTTGCCCACACATTGGAGTTACAATATTTTACTAATCCCTCAACAGGGAAAACTTATTTATTTGACTGGATTTGCTTGCTAACTGTAGTTCCATGTAGGTGATATACATTATTTTTTGTCCATGTGGGTTCATGTATGTGGGAAAAACATTGAGAGCCTTAAGGGTTAGGATTTTAGAACATAAAAGTAAAAATCAGGTGTCACATCCTTGAGGTACTAAAGGTCACACATTTTATTGACAAGAACCACACATCATCAGATATACAAGTATGTATATTGGAACAGATCCAGGCTGATCCAGGAAAAGGGCAGGACAGAAATAAGGTTTTAATGCAGAGAGAATCCTTTTGGATACATACGTTGTCTCCTAAAGGACTGAATGATAGAATTGTTTTGTCAATATTTTTATAATTATAAGTTGGGATTCCTGTAGAATAGATGCAAGCACATTTCATTTATTTCTTTTATTTATTTACTATGTTGAGATGGTCATTTATGGAGATTCATTGATATACTGGATTTTGGTGTAAAATATATTGTGTTTGTACAAATAATCAAATGCATTTTGGTTTTAAAAATATGGGAGTTAATCATTAAGGGTGGTGGAATTTTGAGCATTGAGTTATTTATTGTACATTGGTAACAACTAGGTCTGAACCGAATAGTAGGGGTGGGAAACCGGTAGAATCCGGTATCCGATAATGCCGGTATCGGGCGTACCGGCATTATCGGATTTGACCCGGTAATCCGGACCCGGTACCGGATTCCGGGGTACCGGATTTTTCTTGCATTGCAGCCATTTAAAAATGGCTGCAATGTAAAAAAAACTGCCCCAGCAAAAATGTTTTTTTCAAAAAAAACCTCCCCGAGTCCAGGCTGCGCGGGTGGAAGGGGGGACACCCCCCACCCACCCTGCCCAGCCTGGCTTTTTGTTTAAAAAAAGAGTAAGCGCGACCCCGAGGCGAGGCGAGCCCACCCCCCAGCACCAGCGGCCGCGGCGTCCCCGCAGCCGCCGGTAAGTATGACCCTGACCCGATCCCTGGGGGGGGTGTTTAACACCCCCCCCTCCAGGGATCACCCCTACTAAAGGCTCAGTGCGCTTGCCGCTTACCTTTGGGAGCTCCGGCGGCGGCGGGCGGTCCGGCGGCCTCAGCGCCGGCTGTGGCTGCCGGCATCAGGACGCTCTAGGCCTTCCGGTGAAACCCGGAAGTTCCCCGGAAGGCCTAGAGCGTCCTGACGCCGGCAGCCACAGCCGGCGCTGAGGCCGCCGGACCGCCCGCCGCCGCCGGAGCTCCCAAAGGTAAGCGGCAAGCGCACTGTAGGGGTGATCCCTGGGGGGGGGGGGGTGTTAAACACCCCCCCCAGGGATCGGGTCATACTTACCGGCGGCTGCGGGGACGCCGCGGCCGCTGGTGCTGGGGGGTGGGCTCGCCTCGCCTCGCCTCTGGGTCTTTCTTACTCTTTTTTAAAACAAAAAGCCAGGCTGGGCAGGGTGGGTGGGGGGTGTCCCCCCTTCCACCCGCGCAGCCTGGGAGGGGGAGGGGATTAATATTTCATTGGTTTCAATGGGGACACAGCGCCCCATTGAAACCAATGAAATAAATCCGGTACCGGTATACCGGATTTAAACCGGGAATCCGGTTTTCGGGGAACCGGTAACCAGTAAATCCGGTAACGGGCCCGGGGTCCCACCACTACCGAATAGTACTTCCAGGAATTTGGACCGATTTTTTAAGTTCCAAATAGTTGGTCCAAGTACTCGGGGGCAGTTTGGTGTTCTTGCTGAAGCTTCGGACTTCAGAGACTGAAGCACAGAACGTCAGAAAACTTCAGCGCTACTGTGACGCCTCAGCAGGTGTTGCCGTGTGAAGCAGCTAAAATCGGGGGTGGGCGTAACGGTTGACAACCTCTTGGCATGGATTGGTATAGCACTGGTAACCTGGGGACACCAGGGATATAGGCTGGGGGAACTCCTGGAGCCAGGCAGAGAGAGCCCTGTGGGCAGCTCATGGTGCTGCTGTCTGACTGCCATGCCGAGCAAACCAAGCACCCCAGCTGGCCTGGCAGCACCCAATTATTTATTTTTTAAAAACAACCTAGCATGCTGTCCGTGCCTGGAAGCAGCCAGAGGACCCTTGGTAAAAGAAGAAAAAAGTCTGTGTGGTTGAGTCAAGTTTTCTTCTTTTACCAAGGGTCCTCTGGCTGCCTCCAGGCTCGGACAGCATGCTAGGTTGTTTTTTAAAAATAAATAATTGGGGGCTGCCAGGCCAACTGGGGTGCTTGGTTTGCTCGGCATGGCAGTCAGACAGCAGCACCATGAGCTGCCCACAGGGCTCTCTCTGCCTGGCTCCATAAGTTAAGTTCCCTCCATGCCAAGGTGCCCCGGGTGGGTGTGAAGAACCAACGTGGTGTCTGCTGCGCTAGCTTTTGGTGTGCAGGATTGCAGTTACTTAAAAGTCTGTGTGGTTGATTCAAGTTAAGTAACTGCAATCCTGCACGCCAAAAGCCAGCGCAGCAGACACCACGTTGTTTCTTCACACCCACCCGGGGCACCTTGGCATGGAGGGAACCTAACTTATGGAGCCAGGCAGAGAGAGCCCTCTGGGCAGCTCATGGTGCTGCTGTCTGACTGCCAAGCCAACCCAGGCAGCAGTAGCCAGCAAGCAATGTGCCCCCAGTGAAACTCATTTATTTTTTTTAAAGCATGTTATGCAAACCCCCCATACCCCAGCATTGGTCCTATGCACAGGCAGGTCAGGCCAATCATGCCATGCTATGCCAGGAAACCCTCCCCAGCGCAGCCGATTACTCACAGTTAACAGTGTACAGCCCACAGCCAAATTCACCAGAGAATGGGATGGCTTTGGGAGGTGTGTGCCAGTTTTGTTTTTTGTCACTTCTCTTTCTATTGGCTGCAGCCTTGTACCAATCAAACTAGCCATCTGGCTTGGCCAGTCAATTGATTCAATATCTGCTTTACCCCATGACTCAACTGTCCCCTTCCATCTGCCCCTCCTACCAAATATGGCACTGTTTCCAGAAGCTTCTGGGAGCTTCTCCAGCCAGGTCCAGGTGTACAGGCGCTTCCGAAGAACAGCCACGCTTTCCCGAACTTTGGAAACCGCTGTTTCCAGATCGAAGACCCCAATATTCTGCAATTTCCGAATAATTCCGAAGACTTCGTTTCAGCCCTAGTCACAACACATGTTATTTTTCATTCACATCTTTTCCTGAGTAGGTTTCCTACAAATTAAGGGAGTGTTTATTGGTTAATTAACTCATGTGTATTGTATCTCATTGATTGTGTTTGGGGAAAGGGGAAATGAAGGCATATTTAAGATCAGGCAATAGAGGCTCTGTAACACAGCATGCAAGATGCCTGTTTGAGAACTGGCAACATAAGAGTACAAAATAGAGGTATAAGTTTTCATCATAAAGGGGTTATTGCCCATATTCCTTTTTCTCCATTTCCCTTCCTCCTGTGATACTGTTTTTTTAATTCAAGTCATTTGTCAAATAGAACTTGAAGAAGGCATGTTTGTTTACAGTATTGTGAATGAAGGAGACATCTGCTTGTGATCTATATCTCTACACCCAGATATATATTCTGTGGTATTTTATAGTATTTTCTTTGTGTTGGCATTATTAAAAATATTGATTGTTTTCAGTTTGAGGAAAAGGACATTGGAGTTTTGATGAAATCTATATGAAATAAGACCAACAACCGGTGACTTGTAACTATCACAGTTTTAAATAATATGTTTAGAGATTGACTTCCTGTTACTATTATTGGATGTACTTTTGAGATGGATTATCATTGTTGCCTATTAGTTTTTTTTGAGATCTACTTCTTTCAACCTCATTGGTTGCATTTTGGGACTATTTTCCTGTTGCTTATCACTGTTGGATTTTGTATTCCCTTAATGATTTTTACTGTTTATGTTTAGTAATATAGGCTTTCATAATTACAATATGGTTTACAATTCATTGTGTGTATGATTTTTACAGTAGGGTGATTGAGACACTTTGTAACCATCCCATTTAGTTTAGGTCCCCTGTGGGTGGTTATTCTCAGAGCCAGTCAGTTGTAATTTGTACTTCTAAGAAGGGCTTCTGAATTTTTTTTAAATTAACAAAGCTACACATCTTGGACCAAAAACCAGACTTGATTCACCCCTAGTTAATGCCAGAGGAATTTGATAAGAATGTAAGTGCCATACTGAGTCAGACCAATGGTCCATCT
>QEPC01004065.1:505559-518548 GCA_003113815.1 Sphenodon punctatus | reverse complement strand
GACAGTGGAACTGCTTCAGTGGATGTCTGAAGATTGCTGGAATGATGTGAGACAGTCGTGAGACAATAAGATTACCGCAGCAGGGAACTTTTTCTTTGAGGTAGTATAATCACTTTCTTTAAGGATTTTAAATGTGACTGTAGCAGGGGATGAAATAGGTAATCTGACCTGCATAAAAGGTAAGGGTGGCAGCGTTGTGGACTACTATTTGGTTTCTTTTGGACTATGGGCCTATGTGGCCGACTTCTCAGTCGACACCCAAGTAGGGAGTGGTCATTTCCCTATAGTGTTGCACCTGAAGGGCCTGGGCGTGGGGAGGCGACAGGCTCAGAGTGTACCACATGGAGATTTGAATTTGGTTGGGTTGTCTAGGCTAAAATGGTCAACAAAAATAGAGATGAAGGTGCACTCTCTTTATAGTTCTGTTGAAGTGACTGAGATTTATGGAATTTTCCAGGCTACAACTGAAATAGCTCAGGCTATTTGGAATTTCGAAAGATTGGTGAGATTGTTTCAGCCCTTTCTTACCCGCTCTTCTTCTCGAACTGTAGCCATGACTACCAAGGAATCTAGTTCGTGGGATAAGGAGTGTCAGGCAGCAAAAAGAGAGCTGCGTAGAGTAGCAAGGAAGCTGAAACTCCCTGGTAATGGAAGTATGATGTTAATATATAAAACTCTTTCCCTAAAATACAAAGTTCTTATAAGGGAGAAAAAATTAGCATATAATTTTGGGCAGTGGGAATTACTGTGTATGTCCATCCAAATGAAAGATCATCGGAAATTCTGGCAGTTGGTAAATGGGTCATGTGGTCCCATTGGGTACAAGGAACCAAAAATTCAACACATAGAATGGGTCAATTTTTTCTCCCATCTTTATCAAAAACGGTGGCAGGAGATGCAGTTGGTGGAATTAGGAGATAATGAAGATTTTCCTACCTGGCCACTGGTGACAGTTGGAGAAGTTGTGGAATTTATTGGATCTCTGAAATTTGTAAAAGCGCCAGGCCCAGATTTTTTACCACCAGATTTATTCAAGGCGAATCCTGAGTGGTGGGCCTTTATCTTGGCTAAACTTTTCTCTTTAATTAACAATACTGGGAAACTTCCAGATGTATGGAGACTAGCAACTGTAGTCCCAATATATAAAAAGGGGGATCGGAACATACTCCCAAATTACAGGCCTATTTCCTTTCTCAGTGTCGTGGGGAAGCTATACAGTAAATATTTTCTGGGCAAGCTCCAAGCCTGGATGGAGAATAAACACATATTGGCAGAAGAGCAAGCAGGGCTTCACGTGTCTCAGTCCACGCTTAGCCACTGCTTTGTTATGAACCACCTTATACAGAGGTATAAATGCAAGAAGCAGAAATCGTATGCCGCTTTTATTGACTTAAAAGCGACTTTCGATACTATACCTTGGGATAAATTGTGGTTAAAAATGTCAACTTTAGGGATAGAGCATAGGCTTCTATTTCTAATCAAGGCCTTATATACAGATTCCTATATGCAGGGATGCTTTAATAATAGAGGGGCACTTTCTGATCCGATTTATGTAGCTAAAGGGGTTAGGCAGGGATGTATCCTAGCCCCTCTCTTTTCAATATATACATAAATGATATTATAATAAGGTTGAGAGATGAAGGAAGGTATATGGCCCCCAGGGTGGGAGGGAAAAGACTATCCTCCCTGTTTTATGCAGATGATGCTGTCCTTTTATCATCATTGAGATTGGGCCTTAAGAGATTCTTAGAGGATTTTGATTCCTGCAGTTGTGCAGATGGTTTAGTTGTCAATGATGACAAATCTAAGGTCGTGGTTTTTGCTCCAATATATAAGGCATATCACTGGTATATGGGTCGGAAGTCCCTTCAACAGGTCAAATACTTCAAATACCTGGGCCTGATTTACTCTTTTAATGGTTCTTGGAGAACGCATGTGGTGTCGTTGAAAAAGCAGTGATCCCAGTGGTTGCAATGCTGCATACATTTTGTTACACCTCTGGTGGCCAGCAAGTGCTGCCAGCCTTGAAAGTCTTTGTGGCAAAGGTACTTAATAAATTGACGTATGAGGTCCCTATCTGTGGGGGAGAAGGGCCTGGTGTGAAGTTTTTGGCTACGGTTCAAAACAAACTTGTAAAGAAACTCCTGGGAGTGCCAAGCTCGACTTCCTGTGCCGTAGCCACCTTAGGATCATGGGAAATGAGATGCGACCATCTGATTCTTACCTTCTGGCTAAAGGCCCATTTTCTTAGCCCAGATTCCTTGGTAAAGCTCTGCCTAGAAGAGTGCTATACGTCTTAACAAAGTGCTAAGGTTGCTGAATCTGCTAGCCCATGGTGGAGGGCTGTCTACAGGACGATTAAGGATTTTGGTTTCTCATTAGAGTTTTGTTCTTCATATACCCTTATGCAGAACTTAAAGTTGATACGAGCGAGGATTAAGGATATTGACCTCCAGCAGCTTAGGAGGAAGGTCGGGGAACTTAGTGCTGCATCATATTATAAGTACTGGGCCCCGAGGTGAAAAGACCAGTAGTCTACCTGAAAGAGTTATATCAGCCTAAACTTAGGATTGCCATTACTTCCTTGGGATGCCAGACTTTGGCACCAGAAGTCCTCCGTGGGAGATATGCGGGTTGCAAATACTCGGAACGTCTCTGTACATGCGGAATGTCTGAGGTGGAAGATCTCACCCATTATGTATTATATTGTCCATATTATAACGAGGCTAGAGCAGTAAAGTGGCTTTCAGTTGGAAATCTTCAAGGGAAAACAGATACTCAGAAACTTATAATTTTGCTAAGGGATACTTTCCCTGAAATTGCAAGGGCAGTTGCCACCTTTGCATATAGGGCAAAGAAAAGACGGGCTAGGAATCTGCCACATATATAAAAGCTCTGATTTGATCTGCACAGGTAAGGGGAGATTGCTAAATACCAAGTTTTACCGTATACTTTTTTTTTTTTAACAGCATTTTATATCGAGGGTTATATGCATGTATTTATGTATGTATTTTATTTAATGTTATTTTAGTTATGTATTTATTCTGTATTTTATTCTGTATTTGTCAAGGCCGCAAGGCCAGTACAATAAATTAAAATGAATGAACTTAACATTAGGGCTGCTTGTTTTTTAGATCCAATCTCACTAGATTCTCTAGAAGGAAAAGTAGAGTCCAGCTCTTTGGCAAGTTCAATTAATTCTCATCTGCTTGGAATTGCTATTCCAGCAGTTAACCCCAAGGACTTTCAAGGTTTAGATATTACCATGCCAGCAACCTTTGTGGGTAACATTTATGTGAGGCCAGCAATCAACTTATTATCTGAATCTAATGTAATGGATATTGAAGCCCCACATCAGGATAGTCCTGTCCTCTCACCTAGTAAAAATATGATAACTCAACATCAAGCAAGTTTATTAACTGGAAATTTACATAAAGAACAGATCCCAGGGAAGTCAGGAATAGACTTGGAATAATATATAAGGAAGTTCAACCTTCTGACCCGGAGGTAATACCGGGACCAACAAATTTTGATTGAAGAAATGGGTACCATGATTCAGCTTCAATATCAATCTGTTCTTGGAATATCGCAGGTTGGAAATCACATCAAAATGATGTTCTGTTTATTGAATATATTAGTACATTTTCTATACTTCCCTTTCAGGAAACTTGGCTAAAAGCCCCTTTAGAGCGGGAGGGATTTATCTTATTCCTTACCAGCTACATCACACAGGAAGATAGGTCGCCCTAGTGGGGGAGTTGCCTGCCTCATAACTGGGCTTTTGGCCAAATTTATAATCATGGAATTAACATTACCTCCTATAGCCCAGGGCATGGTTCTTGACCTGGATGTAGGCCTCTTAATAATTCTTACGGTTTATATTCCACCTATGAATGCTAATTCCTTTGATGGTAAATATTGGGAGAAACTTGAATCCTATATTGAGTCCTTGCAGATAAAATTCCCAGATGACCTTTTTTTGCTGGCCGGTGATCTAAATGCTAGATTGGGCAAAGAGGATGGGATAATGGATACATATACTCCCTTTAATAATTCCCCAGGTAAGCTCTTTCTCTCGTGTCCGAATTTAAGAGACTCAGGGTGATTTCAGACGTTATGGCGGGCCCCATTCACCATGTGCCGTGGGGTGGTTCGGACCACGGCCCGGGGTAAAGGGGCGCACCAACAGACATGCGCCCCTTCACCCCGGGCCGCGGGGACTGGCAAACCACAACCCGTGGTGAATGGGGCCCACCGTAATGTCTGGTGGTGAACTGCGGATCGCGGTGGGGCCGCATGGCGCAGCATGCTGCCGCGCGGCCCCACCCCCTGCATTCCACAATGTCCCTCCCCCCACCGGACAGGCAGCGAGAGCGGCCAATCCGGCCGTACTCGCCACCGCGGTCGGAGGGGAATGGATTCCACCACCGGCAGGGGTGAGTGAACAGACGTTACGATTCACGCACCCCTGCCGTGGTGGCCATTCACCACACTTCTGGACCCACTCGCGTCCTCGGGTCCAGAAGTGTGGTGAATGCAAACGTGGCCTGCGTTTGACTGTGGTGAACATCTGGCGGGGAGCCAACAGACGTGCACCACAGTCAAACGCAGGCCACGTTTGAGTGTGGTTCAGGCGTGGTGAACCTTGGATTCATCACGTCTGAAATCACCCAGAATCTCAAAAGATTTGACTACAAATGCATCAGGTCTTGTATTCGGAGAATTTGTCTCCTACATTGAATTTAACAATTTTGAATGGATTGTGGTAGAATGACCATCCAGGAGAATTTACTTTCCTTGGAAAACAGGGCTCGAGTGTAGCAGATTATGCTATAGTAAACAGTGTAGCCCTCTCATACCTCACTGATTTTGTCATAGGTAATTACCATGTTAGTGATCATCTTCCTCTATTAATATAAAGTTAGGCTCTTTGGGTAACCCCTTGTATATAAGTGAACAGATGGACAGTTTTGACCATTTAGTTAGATATTTGCCAAGAAAGTGGCATCCTGACATGAAATTCCAATTCAAACTTATATTGAATATAGAGCCTCTTACCACAGTAAGGATGGCGGCCTTAGTATTCGAGCCTGATATCTCTATTATAGAGGATCACACAAAATTGATTGCAACTTTACAACCCTACCTATCTAGAGAGTCCAGAAATTTCAATCATAACCCTAGGAATCAGCAGTGGTTCGATGTTGACTGTAAGCAGGCAAAACAAGCCTTCATTTCTATCTATAATGCTCAGGGGGGAAGGGGAAAGAGACCTACACTAGCAGGAGAAAGGGACTAAGGGAACCTATACCTGGGGAGGGTTACTGTAGGAAGGGCCCAGGGAACCCAGATAAGAAAGATATCTAGAAGGAAAAACCTCTCAGCCAGTCTCTTGGGTGTTTCGAGACAGTTCTCGTTCTTCCAGCCAGGGAACCCAGCCTCAGAGTGCACAGCTCATCATTGAGGCTACAGAAAGGAAAGGGAAAAGGGTCCCAAGTCAACAAAGAGGATACAGGCTAGGGAGAAGCGAGTTAAGAACAGCACGAGGGGAAGAGCAAGGAAAGGAGAGAACACCCACTATAGAGAGGTGAGGCAAGGCAAGACACAGTGAAGAGAGAGCAAGACCTGACAACCCTAAGCAGACACCGGTGATGGGAAATGCAAGACCACAGGGAAGAGCTATGGGGAAGCACAGAGCACTGGGGGAACAGCGCTCCAGGGAAGCACAGAGCACTGGGGGAGGCACAGAGCACTGGGGGACACAGCTCCAGGGAAGGCACAAAGCAATGGAGAAACAGAGCTCCAGGAAAGCACAGAGCAGTGGAGGAAGCACAGGGCAATGAGGGAACAGAGCTCCAAGGAAGCACAGAGCAATGGGGAAACAGAGCTCCAGGGAAGCACAGAGCAATGGGGAAAGAACAGGGCAATGAGGGAACAGAGCTCCAAGGAAGCACAAAGCAATGGGGAAACAGAGCTCCAGGGAAGCACAAAGCAATGGGGAAAGCACAGGGCAATGAGGGAACAGAGCTCCAAGGAAGCACAAAGCAATGGGGAAACAGAGCTCCAGGGAAGCACAAGGCAATGGGGAAAGCACAGGGCAATGAGGGAACAGAGCTCCAAAGAAGCATAGAGCAATGGGGAAATGGAGCTCCAGGGAGGGAGACACAGAATCACAGGGAACAGAGCAATGGGGGGAACCCTGAGCACAACAAGGAAGGCCAGACTCACCAGACACTCAAACAACCAACACCATAGGAAAGGAAGACTCACAGACAGGAGGAGGACAAGGTGATGCACAAGCTCACACACAGGCCCTTACACACAAGGGGTAAGAGCAGTTGCTCCCACAGCTTCCTGTGGCCACCCTATGGTTTAAATACACCTTGTGGCCAATCAGGAAGCTGGGAGGCAGGGCTAGGGGGAAAAGGGCACAGCTGGGGAAGGGCGTGGCAACACAGGGGGTGGGGACACGAAGGAAGACACAGGAAGGAATAGTGGGCTGTTAAACCAGCCTGAAATAGCACTAGCCGTTAAGGCAGTGCTCCTCAGTCCTGCAGGGCTGGGGGTTCAAGACCCAGCCCTGACAAATGCTTACTGGGAAGAATGGGTTAGGACAATACCGGAACAATATTTTGAATTTTAAAAATATTATCATCATCTAATTAAAAGGAAAAAGAAGGACTATGCTGCTGCAACCTGGTTGGCTTTGTTTGAAGCAGGAAAAGCTAATAACTCTAGGAAATTTTGGTCAATAGTAAATGTCATGTTAGACCCCGGGAGGAAATCATGATTTTCCCAGTTCCACGCAAGGCTTGGGAAGATCACTTTGCTGCCTTCTTTACAGAAAATCAGAAACCTAAAGAGTTGCGGATAACCCTGGTGGAACCAAATTGCCCCTGGCCCCCAGTAACGAAGTGTGCAGTCTTCGAGGCAATAGACTCATTTAGAAACAACAAGGCCCCTGGGGCAGATCTCATAAAAATAGAATTTATTAAAGCTACCAAAGACTGGTGGGTTCCATATTTGGCTGCCTTATTTACTATCATAAACAATATGGGGATTATCCCAAATGGCTGGGGAGATGCAGTGATTATACCGATCTATAAAAAGGGTCCCAGAGAGGACCCGGCCAATTATCGACCAATTAGTCTGTTGAGGGTTCTTAGTAAGCTGTATACTAAAACCTTACTGACCAGGCTTACAGCATGACTTGAAGATTCAAAGATAATCCACCCTGAGCAGGCCGGCTTCCAAAAAGGAAGAGCCACCATGGATCAGTGCTTGACTCTCTACCATCTAGCCTCTAAATACGTCAAACTGAATAATAGATTTTTTGCGGCCTTCCTGCATCTTCGTGCAGCATTTGATTTGGTCAATAGGGATATACTATGGGATAAATTATAGATCCTTGTCTCCTTCTTCTGTTTCAAAATTTACATCAACAGACCGGTATAATGGTCCAATTGAATAGTAAGGGTTATTTATCAAACAGGATACCCACTTCCAGAGAGGTTAGACAAGGTTGTCTTTTAGCCCCGGTGCTTTTCAATATGTACATTAATGATGTGATACCGTTTTTGACAGATAATAGTTTCTATCCCTCTAAAATAGCCGCAAGACGTTTAGGTTGTCTTTTATATGTGGATGATTTAGTTCTTTTATCCCAGACAAGAGTGGATCTTCAATGTCAATTAGAGGCTTTTGCTCAATACTGTCATAAGAATTTTTTACAAATCAATTATACGAAGTCTAAGGTCCTAGTTTTTACACAAGAAAGAAGAATCTATTCTTGGTCAATAAATGGCCAATAGATTGACCAAGTAAATACATTTAAATACCTAGGAATTACATTTAATAAAAATTGCAAATGGACGCTCCACTATCAATCTGCCAAACTAGCTATTGGTGGAACACCAATGCTTGTGTGGGTCCAGGGTAGTTGAGAACCTTATCTGTAGTGCCCTGAGCCTTTGGGGATAGTGCAGGATAGCAATCAAAATAAATAAATAAATTGAGAGCATCACTTAATCTGTGCATCCCTGAGTTTCTTCATCTGTTAGACAGGGATAATGCTTTTATGCACCTGGCTGGGGGTGGGTGGAAAGTTGATTAATTAGCTCACCCCCAGGTGAGCTAAGGCAATTCTATGGTGAGGAACACTGCCTATTTGTTTTGGTCCTTTGTGGAGCCTGCAGTTGGTGGTGGGACCACAAAGTGACCATGGGCCTTCTCTCTCATGTATTAACACCCTGAGAGTGTTCTTTTTTTTTTTCATTTTCATTTTCAAACTTTTTATTGTTTCCTTCAACAAAATGTACATGCAAAGGACCAATTTCCTTTATCACTATTATACAAGTCATACCTACCCCCCACCCCCTGTATCGCATTTTACATCTTAATAAACCAAATATTGCTATTCATAATGCCTATTATTTTCAGAGTTCTCACAGTTTCCTTCTTCTGTGGTGCTTGAGCTCCATCTATTCACAGTTCTAGTTGTTGGTTTTTCTTTTGATCAAAATGTTCTTCACTTAATACTTTGTATATCCTGAGAGTGTCTTTAGGGACAGGGTGCAGCCCTAACTCCATTAAAGTCAATGGGATTTTCCCTAGCCCAGGAAGTTCTTTAAACCCCAAGTGTTTTCTGAGGGCAACGCAAGACTTTCTATTTGACAGGCAGAGATAGGGATTCTTTATCTGTTTATCCATTTTTATTTTCATGTGCTCTTACCTGCCCTGAGCCTTCAGGATAGGGAAAGATACAAATTTAAGTAAACTAGAGGTGTGGTGTTTATGCCCTATGAGATTGTAACTTATTATTTTTAATAACTTTTATAGTACATTTAGTGTTCAAAGTACTTTACGCTCCTTATCTAGTTCACCCTCACAACAACTCTGTAATCATCATTATTATTATTCCTGTTTTACAGATAGGGAACTGAGGCTCAGAGATAGTGACTTGCGCAGATGAGATTGGAAGAACCCTGGTCTCCAAGGGCCAAATCAAACACCTTAACCATTAAGCTATGCTGGCTCTCATGCCCTGTTTACACTGACACCAAGGCTGTTTTTAAACGTTAGGTTAAAAAGGTTAAGGAGGTTAAGGAGGCGGGTCCATGTGCACGGTGTGGCACAGCCATGCATGTCCAGAGACAGGATGGGTGTGCGCTGGGTGTGCGCCCCTACCCACACACTGCCCACTCCTGCCCCTGAATGGAGCATCCTGGATTTTTCCCTGATGCTCCATGTGTGGGAATGAGTGGGCAGTGCGTGGTTCACGGGAGCGTGCGTCCACCCATGCAGCCATCAGACGGGTGCTCGGGTGGCTGTGGGATGGGTGGACCTGTGTGGGCGTGTCCTGGTTAAAAATGGCCTACGTTAAGCCCCTTTTGAAAATGGTGTCCCTTGACTGTTTTAAACTGCATCCAAACATCAGAGAAGATTGGAATTGTGGGCAGGAATTACCTCATGACTACACCAATTAGTCTGTGCTCCTGGCATCGAAGCAGTCCCTTGAAATGCATGTACCCCCTCTGCCCCAGTGCCCATCTCCTGCTGATCCCATCGCCCCCCGTCCCATAATCTTATCCCCATTCCGTCTCCCCCCTGATCAACTCCCATTCTCCTGCTCCCTCTGGAACTGTTGCTCCTCTGTTAACAAAGCTCCCTATATCCATGATCTATTCTTCTCTCGCTCCCTTCATCTCCTCGCCCTTACTGAAACCTGGATCTCCCCCACTGACTGTCACCCCTGCCACCCTCTCCTNGCGCGTGCCGGGGCAGTGCGCCTAAGGACTGCACACGCAAGGGCGCACCCTTGTACGCGCGGCCTTAGGCGCTGGCAAGGTGCTGGGAGGGGGAAACTCTGGCCTTAGTATACTGTTGAGGGTTTGCCATGACACGGGTGGGGCATGCCCAGGAGTACATCTTGGGACCCTAGGTGGAAACTTGAGAGGAACGCCACAGTAGCTCCTGACCTTTTGGGTCAACTTTCAGGACACAAATGTATTTATCAATGAATTAATGTTCCCAAATCGAGATTTCTCCTTCTCTGTTTGATCTGGTCAGCAGTGTTATAAAATTGTTTTACTTACATTATTGTTTGATAATTTTAATTTGTTGCCGGGGGATATATATACATTGGGACAGAGATTATGACGCGTAAAAGGAGGATGGGTGTGGCCTCACAGCGGGATTTATCCCAGTCAAAGCAACTGAAATTGGACTCATTTATGCTAGCATTGGTGGTATCTGCCTTGTATAATTCTCAGTGTTTGGTGATTCATTTTCGTAGTTCTAGGTTAGTTTAGAATATTCTTAGCTGTTTTGATCTTTTTCAGTCATGGGGAGTGAGTGTGGGGGAAGTGTTCATTTATTCTGGCATCCAACCATTAATTCCATAAATCACGAGATATAGCTCCAGTTGTGGGGCTCTCTAAGAGCCAGGCCTGAACTTTTTGTGTTAAAGACTCTAAGTCCCAGGTAACTATCAACAGTGTGTCTATGCAGACCAGATTGGGAAATAAGTCTTCTTTGGGAGATAAACCCCCTTTGAACTTAGCTAATACTCTTATAGTGTATACTGACAGATTGGAACTTAATACGGCGACAGAGAGAAGCGAGCAGAGTGAGTCCCCATGTGAAGCAGGAGTGAGCAAGACTGTGTGTCCTGTTTCCTGACCCTGGGACAGTGTTTATTTGGACTGTGGGGGCTCTGTTTGTATCACCCAGCAGTAGCTGGTTGGGGCTCGGGTAGGACCTGTGCCCTGAGCCCTGGGCCATTATTGTTTGCAGTACCGCCCGATTACCTGATTGATTGAGGGAGCCCTTTAAAGCTGCCGCCAGAACACGCAAGCACCGCAACGGAGAGGAGTGGGCAGAGGGAGTCCCCGTGTGAAGCAGGAGTGATCAAGACTGTGTTTCCTGGCCCTGGGACAGTGTCTATTTGGACTGTAGGGGCTTTGTTTATATCACNCCTCTCCTTAGCCTCCTCCTTTAATCTCCACCTCTGGACTAGCTCTCCCACCCACACTGATAGTCACTCTCTTGATCTCGTGTTCTCTAGGAACTGCTCTGTCTCCAATCTCTCCTTCGAGCCCCATCCCATATCTGACCATTTCCTTGCCTCCTTCAACCTCTCCCACTGCTTCCCCTCCTCTTCCCCATCTCCCCGTCCCTTCCGCAATCTGCAGGCCATTGTCCCCCAGGACTTTGCCTCCTCCCCTCTGTCTTCTCCTCCTCCTCCCCCAACGCTGCCATCTCCACCCTCAACTCCTCTCTCGCCTCCACCCTCGACTCTCTTGCCCCCCCTCCCCTTCCGCCCAGCTTGCTCCCGTAACTCTTGCCCTTGGCTCACCCCCATCATTCACCATCTCTGCTCCTGCATCCGGCTGCTGAACGCCTCTGGCGTAAATCCCACTACCACACTGACTTTCTCCACTTCAAATTCTGCCTCTCATCACTCAATTCTGCTATCTCCCTCGCTTGACAGCAGCACTATGCCTCACACATTGAGTCCTGCTCCCGGGACGCTCGCCACCTCTTCTCCACCTTTGACTTCCTTCTCAACCCCCCCTGTCCTTCTTCTCTCTCCGCTCAGGATCTTGCTCTCTTTTTCACCTCTAAGATCGACAAGATCCGCCTGGAAATCGCGTCCAAGTCCTCTCCCACTACTACTCCCCCCTCCCTCTCCCGCCACCTCTCTCCTGTCCTCCTTCCCTCCTGCCTCCCTTGAGGAAATCTCCTCCCTGTTCTCCTCCTCCAACTCCTCCACTTGCCCCTTGGACCCCATTCCTTCCCACCTCTTGACCTCCATTGCTTCTACCATTGCCCCTCCCCTCCTGCACATCATCAACTTCTTCCTTTCTACCGGCTCCTTCCCCTCTGCCTTTAAACACGCAACTGTCTCTCCCATCCTCAAAAAGTCCACTCTGGATCCCTCTGAACCCTCTAATTACCGTCCTGTCTCCCTCCTCCCTTTTGCTTCCAAACTCCTCGAACGGGTTGTCTACTCCCATTGCCTTGAACTCCTCCCTTGACCCCCACCAATCTGGCTTAACTCCACTGAAACTGCTCTTGTTAAGATCATCAACGCTCTTCTTATAGCTAAATCCAACCACCTTTACTCTATTCTTGTCCTTGATCTCTCTGCTGCCTTCGACACTGTTGACCACTTGCTCCTGCTTGAATCGCTTCATTCCCTTGGATTCCGGGACTCTGTCCTCTACTGGTTCTCCTCCTACCTTTCTGACCGCTCCTTCAATGTATCTCTTCCTAACTCCTTCTTCTCCTCCTCCCTACCCCTCTCGGTCGGGGTTCCCCAAGGTTCTGTCCTTGGTCCTCTTCTCGTCTCTATCTACACCCAATCCCTAGGCAAACTAATTGCCTCCCACGGGTTCCAATACCACCTATATGCTGACGACACTCAACTCTATCTCTCCACTCCTTCCCTCTCCCCCTCTGTTCAAGCTCGTCTCACCAACTGTCTCTCTGATATCTCTGCCTGGATGTCTCAACGCCAATTCAAACTGAACATGGCGAAAACTGAACTCCTTATCTTCCCTCCCAATCCTTCCTCTCCCTCTTCTCTGTCAATTGCCATTGACGGGGCCTCCATTCTTCCTGTACCCCAAGCCCGTAGCTTGGACTTCATCTTCGACTCGCACCACACCTTCAAACCCTACATTGACTCCATGGCCAAATCCTGCTGCTTCTCCTCCACAACATTGCCAAGATCTGCCCTTTTCTGTCTGTCTCCTCTGCCAAAACTCTCATCCACGCCCTAGTCATCTCACGCCTCGACTATTGTAACCTCCTCCTCGCTGGCCTTCCCCACTCTCACCTTTTGCACCTTATCTCTGTTCAAAACCCTGCTGCCAGGATCATCCACCTAGCCCGTCGCTTTGACCACGTGCAGCCTCTCCTCTCCTCTCCACTGGCTCCCTCTACCTGAGTGTATTCTGCACAAGCTCCTTGTATTCACCTACAAA
>QEPC01004065.1:491861-502730 GCA_003113815.1 Sphenodon punctatus | reverse complement strand
TCAAGTCCCTCCTCAAAACCCACCTCTTCCGTTTCGCCCTTCCTAATTCCTGCTAATCATCTCCATCCAGGATTACCCCCCACCTGTTATCTGTAAACTCCCAGTTTATTGTAAGCAAGTCAAGAAAGTGTACCTGAGTTCTCGCATCCTCATGAATGTCACTTCCCTTGTCTCTCCCTCTGTTCCCCCTTCCCTGTCTCCCCTCCCCCTCTCTTTAGATTGTAAGCTCTCGGGCAGGGACCGTGTCTATCTTATTTTTTGTAAAGCGCCAGGTACATCCCTGGTGCTATATAAATGCTAATAATAATAATAATAATAATAATAATTAATCCTATGCTGTGTACTGTGGACTGAGCTGTGCTATGTGACTAACATGTTTCTGTTGAAAGTCCTGTTCGTTGCAACTCAGATTAAAGACACATGCCCAGTGTAATGTCATTAACTCTCTGTGTGACTCCCTCAAACCTCTTAACTTCAGTCCATCCATGTATACAATGGAAAAATAATCCTTCCCCCAGAGAGGAGGTATGATGCTTCATAAACTAAAATTCATTAAACATCCTCTGATCTCTGATAGGTGTGGCTAGATCAGGCCAAATGATTATTATATGCCTCTCTTTAAGCTTATAGCTTAGAAATAAATATACCAGCATCACTGTGACTCCTTCCCTGTATATTAGGCAAAGACTTCCTTCTTTATTCCAAGCTCTTTGATGACAGATATATTGCTGCAATTTGCCATGCTATGATCATATCCTTTACACATACCTTTTGGTGCTTGAACCCTCTGTGTTTTGAAAACCCTCCTAAAAAGCCCCATAAGTCTTAGAACAATAAAGCAATGGGTGCAATCCTGCAGCCATTGACTCGGGACTTCACCTAATCAACAGAATTTAAAAGAATACAGACAGTGACTGGGTTAGCCCATCACCCATATAAGGGGTTAAACTTGGCTTGAGAGAGACAGGTTAGAGTTCCTCAGTGCTTGCAGGGGCCACATCTCAGCCCAGTTTTAGAGCACCTCCCTTGCCCAAGTTTGCAAGTCTGTCCCAGCCTTATCTGTGGTACCAGATCCATTTTTTTCAAGGTGAGGTGGAGAACCACATCGGAAAGGGAGCACACAGAAGAGGCTCTTCCATTATCTTTCTGATGTCGCCAAACTCCCTGCAAAGCATTGTGATGTCACAATGCCCCAAAAGGGGTGTGGTTGTGTCAGAAAGGGACAGGAAAGCCCTTTTGCCTTGCCCCCTGTGTAACATGGCCCCGCCTCCTTCCAGGTTAAAGTTCCTGGGAAGGTGGCAATCTTACTCATAAAGTGTCCAAAAATCCTCCTTTTCAGGAGAGATTTTTTTCATCACAACGATTAAACATAGGGAACAAAACACACCAAAAAAGTCTGCAGTACAGTACTGGGTTTCTAATGCCCATCTGGTCAGGGCTGGGGTCAGGGCTTTCCCCACCCTCCTTCCCACTCCAGAGGTTCCTTCCCTATCACAGTCATGGCAACTGGAAGCCACAGGACTGTTTCTACAGAGCCTTAGGGCAGCACCTGTCACTGAGGGCCTTTGGGAACTTCTGGGAGCTGGGAATGGCCAACAAACAGGGTTGCTATCTCCCAGGAGGAAACACAGAGAGGGTGGGACCACATCACAGGGGGAAGACTCTATAAAGGCAGAGCCACGTTATAAAGGGTATACGAAAGTTCCTATGGCCTTCCCCTTTTCTGACATGGCTGCCCCTCACACTTTGGAAGTCCCAATTTTTCCAGTTTACTGTGGGTGCCCTTGGCTGACCTGAAGAAATCAGGGTTTCCCCTAAGGCCCGAAGACACTGGGAGTGAAAATAAACATCATGGTAGCCACCCATAAGTGGATGGAAACTGGGCTGTTTGCCACCGTGGACCAGGATGGAATATGCGTACCTAGGTCAGTGTCCCTGCATGGCATCCTGCAAAGGCTAGGGCATGCCTGCCAGGGAAGGAGCTGAGAGGGGCTCATGGTGGGTGGGTGAAGCCTCCTCTTCACAAGCCTCCTGCCTGGCAGGAAAGCGGGGTATGCAGAGCAGCTGTCCAGGAAGGGGACCTGAGGGTGATAGCCCCATTTGCAAACTCTGGGTGTCACAGGACAACTCACGTACACCACTGACTATTGCTGTCACCCACAGGATGTGAGTGTCACACGACACTCACAGCTTGCAAATGGGGCCATTGTTCCACATATTAGCACCCTGTCTCAAAATCCGAAGAGGTGGCAAACCTACCAACAAATTTATTTATTTATTTATTCAATTTGTACCCCGCCCCTCCTGAATCCAGCTCGGGGTGGCTTCCAACAATAAATACAATTAAAACAATCCAAAAACACTTTAAAAATTTCAAGTAAACATTTTAAAACAACATATAAAACAGGGCCAGGGATATCAATAGCTTGGGGTAGGGGAATAAAAAACCCACTACCCACCTCCCTCCCCAAAGGCCTGGGCGAACAGCCAGGTCTTGCATTTCCGCCGAAATACTAATAGGCTTGGGGCCAGGCGGGCCTCCTCCGACAGGGAGTTCCAGAGATGCGGCCCAGCCACCGAGAATCCCCTCTCCATTGTGGCCCCCCGCTTCAAGCGGGGGACCTCCAAGGAGGCACCCCCGGCAGATCAAAGGAGCCGCTCCGGGATGCGGAGGGCGAGGCGGTTCCTGAGGTATGAGGGACTGAGACCGTGCAAGCTTAGTCCAGAAAGTGCGACTACATGGCAGCAATTAAAATATTAGTGTTAGGGTGGTAGGGGTAAGTGGACAGGGTAGGAACAGGAGGAAGGGGAGGGACCCTGGCCAGGGACTCCACTCTCGGGCAATTCCACGCGGATGGTAATCCTTCAGGATCTTAGGTGGGCTTTCTCTCTAGTTTGGAGACCAACCCGGATCATCACTGGGAAGGAGAGGTGGAGTATGCCCAGGGGATATATAGACATGAATCCAGACACATAAAACACTCACACTGTTCTCTGGGTTCAGGACACAGTGCTCTGATAGGTGCGGGAACGGGGACCCCAGGTTTTTCAAGGGATGGGGGACTGGAGGTCAGGGAGGGGGGGCAGGGCTGACACTCAGGAAGAAGGGGAAGGGGGGAAAGAGCCAAAGGGGAGGAGAGGAACACAGGTACGTGCGGGGAAGACAACGCAGGGTCACACAGGTACTCACTCTCAGTAGCAGCTCTCACACGGGACAGAAGGTAAGGGCAGGCACAACAACAAGCTGTGCAGCTTCCAAGAAACACTAGGGACCAGCCTCTCAAGTGATTACTGGTGGGGCTCTTTATGCCGGAAGAGGAGGCGTGGCTTCCTAGGCCGGAGATCCAGCTCCACCCCGTGTCCTCCGCCAGCCGTGTGCTGCGTCTAGGTGGGGCCAGCGCAAGCATTCCATCTGCAGGCATCGCCTGGGCCGGGGCTTGCCCCGTCTGTTACTCGCCCTGCTCAGGCAGAGCTGGATCTGGGGCTCTCACGGGGAGATGTCGCAGGGGTGACGCCGGGACTGTCATATCAGTAGTGCCCCCTGCCAGTGTCTCACCCCCTCCGAGTCTGGGCCGCTGCCCTGCCCCATGTGCCTCTGCTGCCGGGACTTGCGGTGCGGCGTGACAATTAGGTCTCTGCACGGAGCCAGGCATGTGTATTTGTCCCGTTATCTGTGTTTCAGTTTTTGTGTTTATTTGTATTCCCTGTTCACAGCATTTCCCCCATCACTGCCAATGTAGAAAATGCAGTGAACATGGATCCCTGTGTATGAGTTATTTTGGTGCAGAAGTGCAGTGATGCTCTGCCAGTTTAACAGGCCTCTAAGGAAAGGAAAACAAAGTTAAAACTGCTATTAAGTCTGCTACCAATTTTAAAACAGCAGCATTGTCAGGGCAATGAACCCTTGGCCTTGGGACTTGTCTGAGGCGCTCCCTGCCTCCTATGCTACTGGCAGATTGCTGTAGGGAGTGGCTTCCTTCCTTATCTTGGCATTCTCCCTCTTGCTCTCCTGCTCTGCACCCTATGCACACTTGGTGGAGGGCATGGGCCCACCTGCCACAGTCTGGTTGGCTCTATGTAGTATTTAGGTCTGCTGAGGGCTATGGCAGGTGTGGGGCTTCTGGTCATTTCTCCTTGACCTGTGCTTGGCCCACTCCCCTTGCTCTCCTCTTCTTGCTTGTGCTCTGCTTGCACTTCTGTTTGTGTTGGTAAGTCCCAGGGTGTTCTGCCCCCTCTATGTTCCTAGTGTGTGAAGCCCTTCCCCCCCCTCCCCTTTTGTGCTAGTACTTGTCCTGTTTGTATCCCTTGTGTGTTGGGGCATTTCTTGCCCAGTTCCCCTCCCCCTCTGTCTGTCTTCATGGGATGCATGCTGATTGGCCCCATCTCACACCCTGTCCTGTCTTCATGTTGGTTTGTTTCTCTTATGCCCTGAAACCCCCACAGTGTGCCTTGCTCTGTTTGTCTCTCTCTCTCTGTCTGTCTGTCTGTCAGCAGGAGAGGCCCAGTCCTGTGGTTGCCTCTTGTTTCCCTCTGTAACCTTGCTGCTCCCCCACCCCCTTTGGCCTTGATCCCACAAGGGCCTTGTCTCAGAATCCCCAGCTCCACGTTGCTGGTTCCCTAGCCTCTTAGTTGCCCCCTGGGCCTTGGTTCCCCCAGCTCTTGTTTCCCAACTCCTTGTCTCTGGTCCCCTGTTGCCCCCCCAACTCCCTGCCTCTAAGTTCCTGTTGCTCCTCGCCTCCTGGTTCCCAATTCCTTGCCTCTGGCTCCCCGTGTCCTGCCCGTGGCCCCTCGCCTCTGGTCCCCTGTTGCTCCCCAACTCCCTGCCTCTGGTTTCCTGTTGTTCCCCCCCAGCTCTGATCCCCTGTTCCCTGCCTCTGGTTCCCCGCTTCCTGCCTCTAGCTTCCCATTCCCTATTTCTGGGGTCCCTCTCCCTAGTTCCCTGTCCCTTGACCTCAGTGATGAACCGTATGCTTTCTTAGGCCAGCTTGTCTGGCCCTTATGCTGAGCACTTCGTCTCCCTGGTATCGGTGAGCGGCTGAGAGGTTTCCTTGTTACTCCCTTTGCCTCCTTCTCCCTTTTCCTTGCCTCCCTACTTTCCCCTTCTCCCCTTCCTAGGCTCTGGCTGCTGGAGCCTGACAGGCAGTTTGTGGGAGGGGAGAGAATATGGTTGGCTTGGTGGGAGGATTGTTAGCTTGGGGAGAGTGGAACAGGGCATGGGTCTGGCTCAGAGGAAATAGCTGACTTGGGGAGGGAAAAATGGGGCATAGGTCTGGCTCAGGGGGATTGCTGGTTTGAGGGAGTGTGAAGCATGTGGCTGGCTTGGAAGAGAGGTGAATGGGACATAGGGCTGGCTCTGGGGAGGTTGCTGGCTTGGGGATGTAGGAAATGGACATGGGTCAGGCTTAGGGGCAGGCTCACTGGAAGGGGTCACTGGTTTGGGGAGGAGGAATAAGGACTGGGTCTGGCTTGGTGGTGCCTTTGGTAGGATCCATGGGTCTGGCTTGGGGAGGGGGCTGGGAGAATGAAGCTGGTGGGGACTCACCATTTCTCCATAGCTGGGCTGGGCTACTCTGGTCTTATCCTAGCAGCAGCAGTGGGGAGACTGCAGTTCTGAGACAGTCACAGCCCCTACAGGTGTGGAAGGCTCACTACAAGCTCCCCAGGCAGGTAGCTAAACTAATGTTGCTTTCCAACGTTACATGGGAGGGGCGGAAACTTGCAAAATCGCCACCACGGCTCTGTAATTTTGGGGATTAGTGCCCGTCAGAACACTTGCACATGACTGAGTCCCCAAATGTAGCCTTTATAAGGACAGGTGTTCTCGTGTGCTAAAAGGGGATATTAGTGCATTCTGATGGACGCTAATCCCCACAATTACAGAGCGGTGGTGGCGATTTCACAAGTTCCTGCCCCTCCCATGTAATGTTGGAAAGCAGCCGGAGAGTCAGAAAGCAGCATGGCTCCAAGCTGGCTATTTATTTATTTATTTATTTATTTAGATTTACTTTTTTTTAATCCTACCTTATCCCTTAGGGTCAGGGTGGCTTACAATTCTTTAACTTATTAACTGTAACTTTAACAGCTAACTAATTAACTCACCTCCTAATCCTCACAACAACCCTGTGAGGTAAGTTAGGCTGAAAGCTCTGTGACTGTGCTGCAGTTTCTGGGGTCCAGTTTGAGACCTCACTACCATGTTTTTGGGGAAATTTGGGTTCACTCAGAACCCAAACACCCAGCCTTATTAGTATTTGTGTTTCAAGTAAGAAAACCAGAAGAGCCTTTCATGATTATTTGTGTCTTACCGACACCCAAAGGCGTAGACCTAGAAATTATATAGACTTGACGCATCCCAAAGCCAGTGTAGCCTAGCTGATATAGAGTTGGAAGACCGGGGTTGAAATCCTGTTTTAGCCATCAACTCATTGGGTGGCCATGAACAAGTCAGTGATTCTCAGCCTCAGTTCCTCACCTGTAAAACAGAAATAATAATGGCCTACCTCACCAGGTTGCTGTAAGGGTGAACTAGATAAGGATTATAAAGTGCTTTGAATGCTGGGAATCCTATAGAAATGGTAAATAACAATAACAGACCAGACCTATTGGCTTTCACAGGCATTAGATCTGAACCCAGCCATACAAATTTCATTTCTCATGCACTTGTCTGTGGTAAATTTTGCTCCTTAACATTTCTCACCAGCGCAGCGCAGGTGGAGGGTGACGGGCCTCAGTTGGTCACTGATGTTAAACCTCCATACCATCTAAAGATCTGCTTTGTACAGAGTGACAGTGATTCAAATGTCCATGGCTGACTTGCATTAATGACTATGAAGGGAGTGGGGATTGTCTTAAGAAAGCAATAAGTCCAGCTCGTGGATTCATGATGGAGAGGGGGCTACGTGAATCATCTCTCTCTCTCTCTCTGTATGGCAATGGTGTGTAACTGTGTGCTGAAGATACAGCAGCTAGCTCAATACATCCTCTCAGTTTCTTGCTGCTTCAAGTTAGTCACTGGCTCTCTGGTGACTCACCACACAGGTACGTGGGTGGGAGGAGGAAGTGATTTATTTTGTTCTGCTTTGGAGAGTGGAGGGAAGGGATGGTTTGTATTACATTCATGAAGGCCAGTGTGAGTGGTTCTGGGTGTATTGGAATGGGGGAACAGATAACCATGGAACAGAAAAGTTGTATGGTTTGATGTCAGATTGTGTGAAGCATACCAGCCAATTTGCAAGAATGAGAATAAGAGTGCATTCACACAAGACCATTCCCTCTTGCAAACTCACATCTCTTAATCTGTGTTTGCCTTGCCCTATAACAACGCCTTCACACAGCTGCTGATTCACCTACATTTGAATGGGCCATCCCTGACCCATTCAGGTGGCAAGAAACAAGGATTCATCAGGGAGCACAGAAGTGTGAAGAATTTCACACAGCACTCAGAATGCGAGTTTGTACCATTAACCCGTTCAGTGTTGTATGAAGAGCCCAAGGACACAGTGCTGTGTGAAAGGTTGGGAAAAAATGTGACTGTTGCCAGGATCGCAAAGACCAAAGGTGTGATCCTACAGCTGAGAAAGCACTGGTACTAGCACAAGTCCCATTAAAATGAATGGGACTTGCTCTGGTGCTAAGGGCTAGCACTGGTGATAGTCAGAGGATCACACCATTGGTGACTTTAATGCTAACCAACACCCCAGTTAACGTCACCTTTTTTGCTGGGGTTTGCATTGTGTGTATTTTGAAGTCCTGCTTGAAAATTTCATTTTACTTTTAGTTTTTATCCCTCCCTATCTCCTGGAGGTTCAGGGTGGTTTACAACACAACACAACCACATAATCACTAAAAAATAAACACCACATCATCCAATAATATAAGTAATAATTATCCAAACCCTCCTAAAACAAGAATAACCCTTACCCTTCTGACTCCCTCCTCATCCACACTGCCCACTTAACCTATAACCCCACTCTCTCATACAGCCCCCCCCCCCAATGCTCATACCCTCCTCTCACTGGGGACTCATGGAATTCCTACTCCCAAACCTCTGTCCACACCCATATTCATACCACTCCCCGCCCACTAAGGTGTCCTGGCCTTCCCCACTATGAGTGTTTTTAAAACAGATGCTACCATGTATGGTCACCCAGTACCCACTCATCTGACCATCTGTCTGAAGGTGGTGCTGGGGGACGCATCCTCCCATGGGTCATGCAGCACCCATTCACGGTGCATTGCCAAAAAATCCACAGTGTGCCATGCAGGGCAAGCCAAAAAAGTATGTGGCAACGAGCGCCCATGCATCCCCTGCCTGTATGAACGGGTGTGTGCGTGTGTTCGTCCCATGCCAGCAGACCAGTCCACTGTGCACAGGGTATATGGCCTTTGCAAGCCACAGGAACTGGCTGCAAGTGCTGGGCTCCCCAATGCTCACGCCGGGATGTGTCAGTTTCAAAGACCAACCCAGTGCGCTTCCCCCTCTCCCATGGTCCATGCAATGGGGAGTGTGAGGCGGCTGCTGTGGTAGCCAAGCTGGGAGTTGCCCATTAGAATCCATCTCTACTCCACCTAAGTGGCTTCTTTGCAGCTGTGCCACTCAGCGGCTACTGAACACCCCTCCAGACTTGCTCATTTAAAAACACCCTGTGTCTCCCCAACATTCTCCCCATGCCATCATCCCCCATTACTTTCTCCACCACATATCCCGCATAAAAACATGAGAAATACAAAATTACAATAATCTTTAATCTAGCCTCCCCACAGCCCAGCCTTCCACAGCCAACAGCTCTTCTATGTAACCCCAGAATAGTAAGTAAAGTAGGGCTTCCCCCTCAGTCCAGCTGGCATAAGAGATGCCTGATGGCAATTGGAAGCAGCAGAAATCTATCAGAAGGTTTTTAACTTCACTGATTCAAAAGTACAATAAAGATTTGTCATACTATTTGATTTTTCAATTTGTGCTCCATTGTACCTGGAGTACTCATACAATTACAAAGAACTCCAAATAATCAATGTGCATAATGATAAGCAATATATTTTGTGGAGGGTGTTGTGTGACAGAAATGAGGAAGGAAAGAGGGAGGGGGAAAAAGGACAGGAAGAGAGATGCATTTAAAATCACAACAGCAGGTTTACACAGTAGGCTACTAGGTAGGTAGGTACTACTATACGTTGACATTTGGATGATTTAAAAAGAGGTCCCAGACTTTATGTAATGTCTCTAACTTCACATGGAATGTAAATGTCCATCTCTCCATTTCAACCGTGTACCAGATGTATTTAACCATCCCTCAAATGAAGGTGGGGCTTCTTTTTCTTCCAGTTTCTATGGACATGCTTGCTAGCTAGAAACAGAAGTTTCAAGATATTAGCATTCTTGATGTGGGGATTTGATAACCCAATAAAATTTCACAAGGTTTAAAAGTCAATCCCTGTGGTCCAACAATCTTCTGTGCAAACTGTAATATTTTGCTCCAGAAAGCTTGAATTTTAACACAAAATCATAACGTGTTCAGTATCCCCTAATTCAGAGCAGTCTCTCCATCATAAACCATTGGGGGCATAGCCCATCACCGTCATCTTATAGGAAGTGTAGTGAGTTCTATATAAAATTTTGTGTTGAGACTTCATCAGGTTACAGGACATCACACTCTTCTTAGTATAGGAGATCATTTCACAGCAGGGCCCTTTTCACACAGACACTCCAATACTTATAAAGTGGGTGTTACATTTTATTATACAAGTTGCAGGGCTGGAGGTGTGCTCTATGGGTGCCCTGCAACATGTATAATAAAATGTTACCCCCATTTTATCAACGGGTATTTTCAGACGTGACGGGGCCGGTATTGACCCCATCATGGAATCACCCATTGATCCCCCGCCGGGATCAAAACGGCCATCAAACAGACGTGCCGTCTGATCCCAGCGGAGAATTGGGGGAGGGGGTGGGGCCGCGCAGCTCAATGTGCGGCCGCACAGCCCTGCTCCCCTGGCCACCCGCCCTCTGGGAGACGGGTGGGTGCCGCGACCAATGCGGCCGCCTGCCAGCCCCCCCAGAGCATAGACCATGGCCTGGAATCTCGCTGCTGATTCCAGTCTGTGATCAGGGGACAGACGAGACGATCCCCTTGATCACGGGGGGGAATCACATTCAACACGCAAACAGAGATGGTCCAGCCAGGACCTCTGTTTGCATGTTCAATGTGATTCCCCCCTGTGATTCACGGGGGTGAACATCTGGTGGGGAGCTTCCGTTCCCCCCAACAGACGTGATGCAACCATGGTCACCATGTGGGAATTCCCCGTGGTTGAGCGTGATCTCGTAACGTCTGAAAATATCCTATGTTAGAGTGTCTGTGTGAAAAGGGCTCAGGTTTCAGCATCTATTTGTATGTCGAAGACCTTAGTCCTTTTGTCTTTGAAACGGAAACACCACCTTTTGAATAGGAAATAATGGGCATTTTTACACAAGACAGTCTATCCATAACCCACCCACCGACTATACATGTTGCAGAACTGCAGTGTTGCCCTATGGGTGCCCTGTAACATGCATAGTGGGTGGGGGGTGGGTGTCTTGTGTGAAAATACCCATAGTTATAATATTGTTTTTTTCGTGAGTTAGAAAAATGTTGTTTTCTTGATTCATTACAAAACTCCTTAGTTTACTGGGGAAAGTGACTTAGGTTTTCTCTGTCTCTGACCTCTGCTAGCATAGGAGAAATATAATGTTTCTGCTTAATGAAGTCAACATAAATCATAAAGCCAGCATTAACAAGTTTCTGTTCCCACAAACACTTTGGGGCTGTAGGGGGTGGTGGGGGACGGTTGGTGGGGTTCTTTTTTGCTCAGGGCGAGGGAGGAGGGGGGGTG
>QEPC01004065.1:475451-488016 GCA_003113815.1 Sphenodon punctatus | reverse complement strand
GATCTCTCGGCCGCTTTTGACACCGTGGACCATGGGCTGCTGTTGAGACGACTGCGTGACCTGGGGAGTCTGGACGGGACTGTTCTTGAATGGTTCCGTTCATTCCTCTCGGGGAGAAGCCAGCGAGTGGTGCAGGGGGAGGAGACATCTTGCCCCAGCGCCTTATCATGCGGCATTCTGCAGAGTTCCATTCTGTCCCCATTATTATTTAATGTATATATGCAGCCCTTGGGGGAGGTCGTGAGAGGGTTCGGGGTGCATTGTCACCAATATGCTGATGATACTCAGCTGTACCTCTCTTTTTCAATGGACCCAGACCCTGCTATCTCGGTGCTATCCCAATGTTTGGAGGCCGTGGCAGAGTGGATGTGGCAGAGCAGACTGAGGCTCAACCCCGATAAGACGGAGGTGATGGTGGTGGGGAGAGCGAGGGAGGTGTCGGCCCCCCTTATTGGGGGGGTTCGCCCTCCCATAGCTCAACAGGTCCAGAGTCTGGTGCTGGTGCTGGACGCGAATCTCCGCCTGGAGCGGCAGGTGGAGGCAGTCGCGAAGGCTGCCTTTCGCCAGTTGCATCTGGTGCGGAGGCTGCATCCGTTCGTCTCCGGCCCGGACCTGGCCTCCCTCATCCATGCCTTTGTCACCTCGAGGCTGGACTATGGCAATGCGCTCTATGTGGGGCTTCCCTTGTGCCTGGTTCGGAGGCTGCAGCTAGTGTAGAATGCGGCGGTCCATCTCCTTTCAGGGACAGGTCGTCGGGAGCATATAACACCTGTGCTCCGGGCTCTGCACTGGTTGCCGATAGCGTGCCGAACCAGGTTCAAGGTGTTGGTATTGGTTTACAAAGCCCTGCACGGTCTCAGCCCCTCATACCTCAGGGACTGCCTCATCCTCCGCGCCCCGAAGTGGCTCCTTCGGTCTGCCGGGGGTGCCTTCTTGGAGGTCCCCCATGTGAAGCGGGGGGCCACAATGGAGAGGGCATTCTCGGTGGCTGGGCCGTGTCTTTGGAACTCCCTACTGGAGGAAGCTCGCCAGGCCCCAAGCCTTTTGGTATTCCGGTGAAGGTGTAAAACCTGGCTGTTCACCCAGGCCTTTGGGGAGGGGGGAGGGTTTAGTGGATTTTTTATCTCCCCTACCCTATTGTTTAATTATCCCGGGCCCTGTTCTTAATATCTTAATATTTGATATCGTATTTTTATATGTTTTAAATTGTTTTATATTTATGTATTTTTTACTGTTGGAAGCCGCCCCAAGCTGTGTTCAGGAGGGGCGGGGTATAAATTGAATACATAAATAAATAAAATAAACACAGACTTTTTGTGGCAAAATGTAGTAAAGATGTAATAGGAGTACCTGGAGTAAGTATATCAGGTATTTTGATCTTTCTTTTTATTTCCTCCCAGAGTTCTAAAGTGTTTATGAACTAAAGAATGCACAACCTTTTTATGTGAGAGAATCCAGGGCATGTTATGCGCAGAATCAACCTGTACTAAATTTCTTTCCGATGTACACTTCCTTTATTTTTGTTTTGGGTGAGGAGAGTTCTCAGATTGGCTACACAGTATTAATGTAAAAAGTTAGGAAGACCAATGCCACCATTGTTAGATGAGAGTTGTAGAATTTTAGTTTTTATTCTGGGCTTTTTAAATGCCCACAAAAAGTTTGTTATAATCTTTTGAAGGGACTTAAAGAAGATCTTAGAATCTTTTATTGGCAGTGTATAAAATAACCTGGGTAACCAGTTCATCTTCATAACATTTTGTCTACTCATCCAATTAATGTACAACTTGTTCCATGCTAAAGCCTCAGTCTGAAGCTTGGCTAAAACTTGGGGAAAGTTAGCTGTATACATGGTGTCCAAGGTATTTGTGATATAAACTACCTGGTATTTTATTTTTTTAGAGGGCCATGTAAAGTCAGTGATTTTAAAAATAAATTTATGATAGTTTCAGATTTCATGGCTATAGAGAGAAGTCCAGTTTTTTGTAGGCTCACGTTATACCCAGAAACCTTACCCAAACTAGCAGTTTTATGGAAGATCTCAGGGACTGAGCTGGCAGGGTTGGTCAGATATAACAATACGAACATAAGAAGTGCCATACTGGGTCAGACCAACGGTCCATCGAGCCCAGCATCCTGTTTCAGACAGTGGCCAATCACGGGGGCCTGGGAGAAGCACCCAACAGGTCACCATGCTATCCATTCCCTGTGGGTCATCCCCAGGCTCCCGACAGTAAAGGGTTTTGTTCCCCAATCCTATCTGGCTAATAGCTGCTAATGGACCTATCTTCCAGAAACTTGTCCAAATCTCTTTTAAACTCAGCTATACTGCTGGCCTTGACCACCTCCTCTGGCAGTAAATTCCACAACCTAATTGTACGCTGAGTGAAAAAATACTTTCTTTTGTCTGTTTTTACTCTGCCACCTGTGAGTTTCATGGAGTGTCCCCTAGTTTTAGTACTAGTTGAGAGGGTAAATAACCGTTCCCTGTTTACAAGTTCCACACCACTCATGATTTTATAGACCTCTATCATATCTCCTCTCAGCCGTCTCTTTTCCAAGCTGAAGAGCCCCAACCTATCAAGCCTCTCCTCATACGGGTGCTGTTCCATACCCTGGATCATTTTTGTTGCCCTTCTCTGTACCTTTTCTAGTTCCGCTATGTCTTTTTTGAGATGGGGCGACCAGAACTGCACACAATATTCAAGGTGCGGTCGCACCATTGATTTGTATAGAGGCATTATGACATCCTCAGTTTTATTCTCTATTCCCTTGCAAATAATTCCTAACATTCTATTTGCTTTTTTGACCGCTGCGGCACACTGGGCTGAGGATTTCAGTGTATTATCCACAATCACTCCCAGATCCTTTTCCTGAGTGGTAACTCCTAGCTTAGTACCCAGCATTGTGTACTCATAATTTGGATTATTTTTCCCAATGTGCATCACTTTGCACTTGTCCACATTAAATCTCATCTGCCATTTAGATGCCCAGGCACCCAGTCTTGTAAGATCTTGCTGCAGCTCCTCACAGTCTGCTCGTGTTCTGACTACTCTGAATAACTTGGTGTCATCTGCAAATTTGATCACCTCACTCTTAACACCCTTTTCCAGATCATTAATGAATACATTGAAAAGAACTGGTCCCAGTACAGATCCTTGGGGCACACCACTTTTTACATCCCTCCATTGTGAAAACTGGCCATTTAGTCCCACTCTTTGCTTCCTATCCTTTAACCAGTTACCAATCCATAGCAAAACACTACCTCCTATCCCATGGCTTTTTAATTTTCTCAAGAGTCGTTTATGTGGGACCTTATCAAAAGCTTTCTGGAAATCCAGGTACACTATATCTGCTGGGTCTCCCCTGTCCACATGCTTGTTTACGCCCTCAAAGAATTCCAAGAGATTAGTGAGGCATGACTTCCCTTTGCTAAATCCATGCTGACTCTTTGCCATTAAGCCATGTTTATCAATATGCCCAGTGATTCTGTTCTTAATGATAGTTTCCACCATTTTGCCCGGCACAGACGTCAAGCTTACCGGTCTGTAGTTTCCAGGATCACCTCTGGAACCCTTTTTAAATATTGGGGTTACATTTGCCACCCTCCAGTCCTCAGGTACAGTGCCAGATGCCAACGTTAGGTTACAAATTACTACTAGTAGGTTTGCAATTTCACATTTGAGTTCCTTCAGAACTCTGGGGTGAATACCATCTGGCCCTGGTGATTTGTTCGTATTAAGCTTGTCAATTTACTCTAGAACCTCCTCCAGGGTCACGCTGATTTGTGACAGTTCATCCAATTCATCACCTACAAAGTAGGGTTCCGGCATGGGTATCTCCCCAACATCCTCCGCAGTGAAGACTGAAGCAAAGAACTTGTTTAGCTTCTCTGCAATGTCCTTATCCTCCCTGAGTGCCCCTTTTACTCCCTGGTCATCTAATGGCCCAACCGACTCCCTAGCAGGCTTCTTGCCTCTGATATACCTGAAAAAGGTTTTATTATTTGCTTTTGCCTCTTTAGCAAGTCTCCTTTCAAATTCTTTCTTGGCTTGCCTTATTAGCACCTTACAGTTACGTTGCCAGTGTTTGTCATATATCATCTGCACAGAGGACAATTGTGTGCACATAGTTTGGGATTTTAAACCCTTCAGCTTTTTCATTATTTCTTATCTTCTGAGTAAATGGTTCCATATTAGTTAGGGTAAAAAGTAGGGCGTGGGGAATAAGAAATGTGTTTACTTTCCTTCCTGGTGCTGCGAAAGGCCTCAGAGGCACTGCTATTGCTAATGAATGGTTAGAAATGGGCCCAAGTTGGGCAATTCAGGTCAGGATCCAAACCAACCCCTAGGTCCAGGCTGTCGGAGCCCATGGTCTTGTTTTGGGTCCAGCTTTGTTTTGGACCATTTAAACGTTATGAACATTTGACCGATATCTTACAACCTGAGCAGCTGCCTTTGAAAGCAGCCATTCCCAAACTTGTTCGTGCTGTGACCCCACTGAAAGACAAAATAAATCCTTGTAGCCCTAAGCTTTGGAAATTTACAACTTTAATTAAGCAGATCCAATCTCCTCGGGACCTCATTTAGCAGGAGTCCCGACTCCCAAGCCCTAGCTTGAGAATGCCTGTTCTAAAGCAGTTGTGCTCCCCCCACAACTCCACTTGACTGCTTAGTTTGAGACCTGGGCTTCTTTGCAGCTGCAGCTGCTTGGTGTGAGGGTGATGCATAGCATCATGGCAGGGGGAGGGGGACAGGTAATTGTGTGATTTTGCTCTCCCCAGACAACAGCAAATTGACAAAGTGCTGTGACATGCAGCAGTGCTGGAGCCAGGGAAATTAAGGCCCTGTGTGAAATGGTGGTGTGGGCCCCTCCTAACACAGGAATATTTAACGGGGACACAAACTGACTAATCTATTAGAAATATTAAAGTGTTACTGTAACTAACTTTTTATGTTCAAATAACACAACAACCCCTTTAGGGGCCTGGGCTCCCTGCATTGCAGGCCCATAAATTATGCATATGTTATTTCCCACATAGGCCTTGTGTGTGTGGGGGGGCTCTGTAGGCCAGGGCTACCTGTATTTGAGGCTCTATGGGTCCATATTTCATTCAAGTGTTTCTCACGCTGATGTTGTCTTTTCAAATTTATTCCTGGACTCCATGTATTGGTGGTTCCTGCAGGGGCCCTCCCAACACATGGAGCCCTGCGCAGTCGCAGTCTACACCATTGACCCTGATCTGCACTCCAGGCAGTACCTGCCAAGGAAAGAGTAAACACATTTCTTATCTCCCTTACTTTTTGCCCTCTGAGTATGGCACCATTTGCTCAGTGGATAATGGCTTGGAACAGTCCTCAATCACCCCCAATCCAATCAGCTGGTAGCAGTGGCAGTTACTACCCATCAACTGTTAGTGTTTAAACAGGTCCATCATGGGGAAGAAAAGACTCCCACTGCAGTGATGGGGTGACAGGGATTTTAGGATGGGCTTTTCAGAAGTAAGGTGGTCTGAGAACCAATTAGCCTTGTCCCGCTGCTGTTTGGTACAGAAATGCAGCCAGGATGTTGGCCAAGACTTGGTAACAGCAGAAACAGATTATTCCTTTTGATGCTGGGAGCTGCTCTCTATTCAAGAACTAATGAATACAGCTGGCTGCATTAGTCAGCAGCAGGGACAGCAGCAGTCAGGGCTGCTCAGC
The DNA here is from genome assembly GCA_003113815.1 of Sphenodon punctatus. Lineage (NCBI taxonomy): Eukaryota > Metazoa > Chordata > Lepidosauria > Sphenodontia > Sphenodontidae > Sphenodon > Sphenodon punctatus. The sequence continues at coordinate 482,317 of QEPC01004065.1, read as the reverse complement.
TGGCAGCATGTAGGTGGCTGCTGATGTCAAGCCTGTTTGTAAGGGTCTGTGCAGCGCAGGTGCTGATCTCCCAGATGAATGAAAATCTAGAAGTGCACAAAAGCTTCTTTAGCAGTGGGAAAGTGGGGGCTGGCTGTTAATTTTAGCATTTATTACTCACTGCAGCAGATACTGCCAATCTCTATGTGAATTCTAGAACGAACTATGGGTGCTGCAGCAAGCTTTGAGCATCACTGGAGTCAGTAATTCCCAAAATGTTGCTTGCATGCAAGGGAGCTGGCAGAATGTACAGTTTGGAGGATAGGAGCAGGACAGTTCCTTTGCAATACCCATTTCCAAGTGTTGTGATGGCATCATGGTCATTGGAAACGGCCCCACACATTAGGAGGGACATACATTGGATTTGGTTTTCTACACCAGCCTTGAGGTGGGGGGTCAGTTAGTAGAAGTCAGGTGGGTAGAACCTTTGTCATGGTCTGACCATTACCTCCTTAAGGCGTGCATCCTGGCACATGTCAGCCCCCAACGGGGTGCAGGACCTATTACATCAATCCGCCCCCGGAGACTTATGGACCTGGATTGGTTCTGGAATGCTCTGGGGGAGTTTCCCCTGGACCTTGACACCTGCTCTGTTGATCGCGTAACCTTCTGGAACATCTTGTTGACTGAGACCATTGACAGAGTGGCTCCCAGACGTCTGCTACCCTCCTGAGTCTCCTGCAGATCTCCTTGGTTTATTGAGGGCCTGCGGTGTTTGAAGCGGGAGAGTAGGCAGTTAGAGCACCGGTGGCGCTGGACTCACGACCAGTATGATCGATCGCAGCATAAGAGCAGTTTAAAGACCTATGCTGTCGCTGTGGTTGCCTGCACCAAGAAGCAGTTCTTTGCTGCCCTTATTGAATCTGCAAAGTCACGTCCAGCGGAGCTTTTCCAGGTGGTGAAAGGCTTGGTCAGTCCTGCCTGCCTCCGCCTGGACCTGGAGCAATCCAGTGACCGCTGTGACTGGTTTATCGAGTACTTTGTGGATAAGATTGCTCGCATCCACCACGATTTCGGTACCACGGTTATTGCAGAGGATCATCTTGGGGCTATGGATGCCCCATCCTGTCCTGTTTTGTGGGATCGGTTTCAGATGGTGTCGCCTGCTGATGTGGAGTCCTTGTTGGGATCTGTTTATGCCACTACTTGCGAACAAGATCCATGCCTGTCCTGGCTGGTGAAAGCCAGCCAGGAGATGTTACGGCTGTTGCTGGCGGGGGTGGTTAGTTCCTCCATTTGGGAGGGCAGGGTGTCTGACTGCCTGAAAGAGGCTGTGGTTAGGCCCCTGCTCAAAAAACCATCTCTTGTCGCTGATGCTCCTGCCAGTTATCAGCCGATCTTTAACCTTCCCTTTTTAGGGAAGGTTATTGAACAGGCTGTGGCACGGCAGCTCCAGGAATATCTGGACCGCACCGGTTTCCTTGTCCCGTTTCAGTCTGGTTTTTAGCCTGGGTTTGGTACAGAGACTGCATTGGTGGCCTTGGTTGATGATCTCCATCTGGTGTTGGAGTCATCAGACCTTACTGGTCCTGCTAGACCTTTTGGCTGCATTCAACACAGTCGATCATGAGGTGTTGGTGACTCTCCTGTGGGACCGTGCAAGGATTGCCGGAACAGTCTTAGACTGGTTTCATTTGTTCCTGGCCAGGAGAACTCACCGGGTGGTCTTGGGGGAGTGTACGTCTTCTCCCTGGGACCTCACGTGTGGAGTCCCTTAGGGTGCCATTCTGTCCCCCCTCTTGTTTAACATCTATATGCAGCCGTTAGGGGAGATCGTGAGAGGGTTTCAGGGCATGCAGTGTCCTCTGTATGCTGATGGCACTCAGCTCTACCTCTCTTTTTCCATTGACCCAGGTCATGCAGTCTCCCTATTTTCCCAGTGCCTGTCAGATGTGGGGGCTTGGATAAGGTTGAGCCATCTGCAATTGAATCCTGACAAGGCGGAGGTGATGTTGGTGGGCGAGGGCTTGGGGGACCTGGGGGTGGTTGAATCTCCTCTTGTTGGGGGGGTTCGCCCTCCCATGGTCTCTCAAATGCGGAGTCTGGGTGTGCTCGATTCACAGCTCAGCCTGGAATCTCAGGTTGTGGCTGTGGCAGGGAGTGCATTTCAGCAGTTACATCTTGTCCGGCGGCTTTGGTCGTATCTCTCAGATTCCGACCTCGCCACTGTCATCCATGCCTTCATCACCTCAAGGCTGGATTACTGCAACGTGCTCTACGTGGGGCTGCCCAAGAAGCTGGTCCAGAGGCTTCTTTTGGTGCAGAATGCCGCGGCCCATCTCCTTATGAGGGCGGGTCGCAGGGAGCACATGACACCTGTGCTCCAGGCTCTGCACTGGCTGCCTATAAAGCACAGGGCCGGGTTCAAGGTGCTGGTTCTAACCTTTAAAGCCCTTCATGGCCTGGGCCCCACTTATCTGCAGGACTGCCTCACTCCCCATGTGCCTGTGCGACCCTTGAGATTGTCCGTAAGAGCCTTTTTGGAGGTTCCCCGGGTGAGGTGGGTGGCCACTGATGTTAGATCTTTTTTGGTGGCCGCCCCTGTGCTGTGGAATTCGCTCCTGGAGGAAGCTCGGTTGGCTCCCACTCTCCTGTTACTTTGGCATTTATGTAAGACCTGGCTGTTCTGCCAGGCCTTTGGTGAGGGGAGGGTCTCGTTCCCTGCATTTTTGTAAAATTTTAACTGGCTTTAGCCTAAACCATTTGTTTGGTTATGAAGAACTGAAGCCCACAGTGGCCTATAAAGGTTTTGACCTCAGCCGTGGCTGGCCTCCCAGGACGTTTGGGGCGCTGACCCCCCCAAGCGCCCCGCCAGACGCCGCAGCCGCCACTCGTGAAAAGAAACAAAAAACTTGCCGCCACCGCCAATTCCCAGCGCCACAGCAGTTTATATCAAGAATTTTGGAGAAGACATGGATGATGAAAGACTTAAGGACCTCTTTGGCAAGTTTGGTCCTGCATTAAGTGTTAAAGTTATGACTGATGAGAGTGGAAAATCCAAAGGCTTTGGCTTTGTTAGTTTTGAAAGACATGAAGATGCCCAGAAAGCAGTGGATGAGATGAATGGGAAGGAGCTCAACGGGAAGCAAATTTATGTTGGCAGAGCTCAGAAAAAAGTGGAAAGACAAACAGAGCTCAAGCNCACCAAGAAGCAGTTCTTTGCTGCCCTTATTGAATCTGCAAAGTCACGTCCAGCGGAGCTTTTCCAGGTGGTGAAAGGCTTGGTCAGTCCTGCCTGCCTCCGCCTGGACCTGGAGCAATCCAGTGACCGCTGTGACTGGTTTATCGAGTACTTTGTGGATAAGATTGCTCGCATCCACCACGATTTCGGTACCACGGTTATTGCAGAGGATCATCTTGGGGCTATGGATGCCCCATCCTGTCCTGTTTTGTGGGATCGGTTTCAGATGGTGTCGCCTGCTGATGTGGAGTCCTTGTTGGGATCTGTTTATGCCACTACTTGCGAACAAGATCCATGCCTGTCCTGGCTGGTGAAAGCCAGCCAGGAGATGTTACGGCTGTTGCTGGCGGGGGTGGTTAGTTCCTCCATTTGGGAGGGCAGGGTGTCTGACTGCCTGAAAGAGGCTGTGGTTAGGCCCCTGCTCAAAAAACCATCTCTTGTCGCTGATGCTCCTGCCAGTTATCAGCCGATCTTTAACCTTCCCTTTTTAGGGAAGGTTATTGAACAGGCTGTGGCACGGCAGCTCCAGGAATATCTGGACCGCACCGGTTTCCTTGTCCCGTTTCAGTCTGGTTTTTAGCCTGGGTTTGGTACAGAGACTGCATTGGTGGCCTTGGTTGATGATCTCCATCTGGTGTTGGAGTCATCAGACCTTACTGGTCCTGCTAGACCTTTTGGCTGCATTCAACACAGTCGATCATGAGATGTTGGTGACTCTCCTGTGGGACCGTGCAAGGATTGCCGGAACAGTCTTAGACTGGTTTCATTTGTTCCTGGCCAGGAGAACTCACCGGGTGGTCTTGGGGGAGTGTACGTCTTCTCCCTGGGACCTCACGTGTGGAGTCCCTTAGGGTGCCATTCTGTCCCCCCTCTTGTTTAACATCTATATGCAGCCGTTAGGGGAGATCGTGAGAGGGTTTCAGGGCATGCAGTGTCCTCTGTATGCTGATGGCACTCAGCTCTACCTCTCTTTTTCCATTGACCCAGGTCATGCAGTCTCCCTATTTTCCCAGTGCCTGTCAGATGTGGGGGCTTGGATAAGGTTGAGCCATCTGCAATTGAATCCTGACAAGGCGGAGGTGATGTTGGTGGGCGAGGGCTTGGGGGACCTGGGGGTGGTTGAATCTCCTCTTGTTGGGGGGGTTCGCCCTCCCATGGTCTCTCAAATGCGGAGTCTGGGTGTGCTCGATTCACAGCTCAGCCTGGAATCTCAGGTTGTGGCTGTGGCAGGGAGTGCATTTCAGCAGTTACATCTTGTCCGGCGGCTTTGGTCGTATCTCTCAGATTCCGACCTCGCCACTGTCATCCATGCCTTCATCACCTCAAGGCTGGATTACTGCAACGTGCTCTACGTGGGGCTGCCCAAGAAGCTGGTCCAGAGGCTTCTTTTGGTGCAGAATGCCGCGGCCCATCTCCTTATGAGGGCGGGTCGCAGGGAGCACATGACACCTGTGCTCCAGGCTCTGCACTGGCTGCCTATAAAGCACCGGGCCGGGTTCAAGGTGCTGGTTCTAACCTTTAAAGCCCTTCATGGCCTGGGCCCCACTTATCTGCAGGACTGCCTCACTCCCCATGTGCCTGTGCGACCCTTGAGATTGTCCGTAAGAGCCTTTTTGGAGGTTCCCCGGGTGAGGTGGGTGGCCACTGATGTTAGATCTTTTTTGGTGGCCGCCCCTGTGCTGTGGAATTCGCTCCTGGAGGAAGCTCGGTTGGCTCCCACTCTCCTGTTACTTTGGCATTTATGTAAGACCTGGCTGTTCTGCCAGGCCTTTGGTGAGGGGAGGGTCTCGTTCCCTGCATTTTTGTAAAATTTTAACTGGCTTTAGCCTAAACCATTTGTTTGGTTATGAAGAACTGAAGCCCACAGTGGCCTATAAAGGTTTTGACCTCAGCCGTGGCTGGCCTCCCAGGACGTTTGGGGCGCTGACCCCCCCAAGCGCCCCGCCAGACGCCGCAGCCGCCACTCGTGAAAAGAAACAAAAAACTTGCCGCCACCGCCAATTCCCAGCGCCACAGCAGTTTATATCAAGAATTTTGGAGAAGACATGGATGATGAAAGACTTAAGGACCTCTTTGGCAAGTTTGGTCCTGCATTAAGTGTTAAAGTTATGACTGATGAGAGTGGAAAATCCAAAGGCTTTGGCTTTGTTAGTTTTGAAAGACATGAAGATGCCCAGAAAGCAGTGGATGAGATGAATGGGAAGGAGCTCAACGGGAAGCAAATTTATGTTGGCAGAGCTCAGAAAAAAGTGGAAAGACAAACAGAGCTCAAGCGTAAATTTGAACAAATGAAGCAGGACAGGATCACCAGATACCAGGGAGTAAACCTTTATGTGAAAAACCTTGATGATGGGATTGATGATGAGCATCTACGAAAGGAATTTTCACCTTTTGGCACAATCACTAGCGCAAAGGTCATGATGGAAGGTGGTCGCAGCAAAGGATTTGGGTTTGTATGCTTTTCTTCACCAGAAGAAGCTACCAAAGCTGTTATAGAAATGAATGGTAGAATTGTGGCCACTAAACCATTATACGTAGCTCTAGCCCAACGCAAAGAAGAACGCCAGGCTCATCTCACTAACCAGTACATGCAGAGAATGGCAAGTGTAAGAGCAGTACCTAATCCAGTAATCAATCCCTACCAACCAGAGCCTCCTTCAGGTTACTTCATGGCAGCTATCCCACAGACTCAGAACCGTGCTGTATACTATCCTACTAGCCAACTTGCTCAACTCAGACCAAGTCCTCGCTGGACTGCTCAGGGTGCCAGACCTCATCCATTCCAGAACATGCCAGGTGCTATCCGCCCAGCAGCTCCCAGACCACCGTTCAGTACCATGAGACCAGCTTCTTTCCAGGTTCCATGAGTCATGTCAACACAGAGTGTTGCTAATACATCAACACAAACAGTGAAACTGACAACAGCGCTGCAGCAGCCTTCGCTCTGAAGCAAAGGCAAGGCAGAGGCTGCTGCGGCGCTGTTAGTTGACTTCTGGGATCCACTTCAGAGGAGTGGGTCCCAGAAGGCTCAAAAATGCTAAGCCCAACCGTGTTTTCCAATGGAAAAGGCGGTTTGGGCGGCTGAGCACTCAGCCTGGCTGAGCTCCACTCTACACAGCACGTATAGGACGTGCTGTGGCGGGAGGAGCTAGGACTTCCATTGTGCTCAATGGGCCCAAGGAAAGCTCTCACCAGGGCGCTTGTTGAAAGCGCCCTGGCGAGATGCCTTGGGCCGGGGGCCTGAGGCAGGGAGCAGCACGCATGTGCGCTGGTCCCTGCCTCACATGCTCAAAGAAGAACATGCATGGCTGCCGCTTCCGCTCCCAGCACCAGGTAAGAATAAGATTCCTATTTCCTTCCTAATCCTATCCTCCTCCCGCCCCCCCAAGGCTGTTTCCCACCCCGCACCCCCCCAAGGCTGTTTTCCCCCCTGCACCCCCAAGGCACCCCACACCCCCAAGGCTGTTTCCCACCCCGCACCCCCCCAGGCTGTTTCCCACTGGGAAACAGCCTGGGGGGGGGTGCGGGGTAGGAAACAACCTTGGGGTGGTGGTGCGGGAGGAGGATTCCCACCCCACACCCCCCCAAGGCACCCCGCCCCCCCAGACTGTTTCCCCCACACACACACCCAGGCTGTTCCCCCCCC
>QEPC01004065.1:448500-466428 GCA_003113815.1 Sphenodon punctatus | reverse complement strand
CCCAGGCCTTTGGGAGGGAGGGTGGGTAGGGTGTGGGGTTTTAGTTCCCCCACCTATTTTTGGTTCTTAGATTGGTTTGCTAGCCCTGTTTTTATAATATTTGTGATTATTTTAACTGTTTTTATTGGATTTTAAGATGTTGGAAGCCGCCCTGAGCTGCATGGCAGGAGGGGCGGGGTAGAAGTTTATAAAATAAATAAATAAATAAATAAATGGTCCCTGAGGATCTTAAGCGACTTCTAGGGTCTATGCCCACAGCCTAGATCGTCACTGGGAAGTGGAGAAGAGCGCAATGTCTTGTGAAGCTGTTGCCCACCCACCCACAGCTACAACACTTTCACACGCACCCACACACCTGGGACAAACAAGGGGTGGAGGGCTAGGATGTGATACAGGTGGGGAGCAGGAGTGCAGACCCCCAAGGATAGGGCGGAGGGAGAGGGGCTCACTTCCAGGAAGGGAGCAGGGGGTGGAAGGAGGAGGCCAAGGACACTTTCAACCACACGAGTTACCCAACCAACCCACACACTTACCAGAATCACACAGCACTTCACCCACACAAGTTACCCAACCAACCCACACACTTACCAGAATCATGCAGCACAGTCTCTCTATGGTCGATACACATAACTTGAATCACACACAATAGCAGGGTTGGGGGGCAGTCTCTCAGGCACGAAACACTGATCACTGGTGAGAGCTCTGGGCTCGAGAGCTGCCTTTATCCCCTACAGAGGACAAGAAACGCTGGCACAGGCGCTCTGAGCACCATGGCTGGGGCGTGGGGGGCATGGCTGGTTGAAACTGTGGCAATGGGGCCCAACTGGGCTGCGCAGCTCTAGGGCCGTTTGTTTCTGAGCCAGGGGGGCCTCCTTAACCTCCAGGATGCCCCCTGCTGGCTCAGCTGTGTCTCTGCACTCCAGCACTGGGGCTGCCGGCGCTGGAGCCATAGATACTGAGGCGACACTGCGGGACCTGGAGGAGCCATCGCGTGACCCCGCCAGGTGAGTCTCGCACCGGACTTCTTCCCCCGACCCCACAGACCCCGATATAGGGGCCTGACATTCCAGCACCTCCTCATTGTCCTCTCAAGTGCTCTTCTGGGATGCAACTAGGAAAGAAGTGCCAGAGGCTTGAAGTGGATTCAGCATGCAAAAAGGGAATGTCTCTTTTAAATAGGAACTGCCTAGGAGTATGCAGTCTTACAACAGGGGTGTGAGAAGCCCTGCTGTACATTATGGGCCCACAGAACTTCAAACATGGGGAGTCCCAGCCTGCAGAAGTGGGGGAGGAAGAGCATGAGTAATTTATTAGCATATATTAGCATAATTTATATTCCACCCCTCCTGCCGAAGCAGCTCAGGGCAGCTAACAATTATAAAATTAGGTTAAATATAAATACAACAAATAATAATCTAAATAAAACAAAACATAAACTAGTAAACTAGAAATAACATACATGTAACATGCAGGCTTGCAATGCAAGGAATCCTGGCTTGAAGGGCCATGTTATGTTTAATTGAACATCAAAAACTAATGAAAACATTTCCCTTTTTCTAATGAGTGACAGAGGCCATTTTCACACAAGACGCCCCCACGCAACACACATGTGGGCGCCTGCGTGGGGGAGTCCTGTGTGATCACCGCAGCAAGTAGGTGGGGTGTGTGTGCGCTCGTGCGCTCCACCCATTGCCCACACATGAAGCCGTTGGCCCAAATGGGGATGGCGCCATGAGTGGAGATCGGTGGAGGTGGGTGAAGATGGGTATGTGTCCGTGTGACAGCCTCCCACGTGCTGCACACCCACTGCGGTGCACACACCCTCCACCCTCACTGCGGCCCATTTAAAAAGGGGTATCTGTCAAACATTTTGCACAGGACCCCATCTCCCCTGGATGTGGCACTGCCTTGAACGCTTTTGTGTCACACTGTCCCGGAGCATAACCATAAAGCCTCCCACCACTGCTGCTGCTCAATATCATCCATCTTGTTTTTACAGCCCAGAATACGGAGGCTAAGTGAGTTATTCAAGATCACACAACAAGTCAGTTACAGCACATACAAGAGGAGGCTAACTCTTCCCAAAGTGGGACATAATGGGGTAGCAGTAAGGCATGGCTCACTGGATCTAGGGTTACCACCTTCAGTCGTTTTTACCTGACACTTCTATTTTGGCCTATGGGAGTGTCAGGTAAAAAACCACCACAGGTGGCAACCCTAACTGGATCTCTTCCTTCCCTACCTGTGACCGGGATTGGGGTCCCCTGTCTCTCTAGGTTAGGACTGCACAAAGTATGGCCTGAGGGCCGCATGTGGCCCGCAAGGACCTTTCTTGTGGCCCAACTCCCTCTGGCTGCAAAGACCTTTCCTGCGACTTGCCATGCCTCTTCCTGCTCTCACAATCACCTTTCCTCTAGCCCTCACACTGGTGTGAAACCCTCCTTCCTACGGGTAGCAAGCTTATCCCTCCTTCCTCCTCTCTGACTCCGGCTTCCTACGGTTACTGATGTCTCCACCTGAGCCCCTCGCTGCCGCTTCTGCCACCTAGATCTCCAGCCCCAGCTCCTTGCTGCATGGGGGTGGGGCCATGCAAATGGTGGAGGGGCCACATGTGTCCCAGGGTTGGGTCCAAATCAAATATTCCGGAAGAACAGGCGAGCCCCGAAATGGCAGGGGGCCACACCAACACCACCCCCAGGCACAGACCACCGCTCACAGAACCCCACAAATATGCCAGGAATAGGACAGCTGAGGTGACGGCGGCAGGCACCAAACTGCAAGCTGGAGCTAGGATCGGAGGGCACAGAGAGGACAGGTGCTTCCCATTAAACACAAACCGTCTGCAACGCAGCAGCAGTCCAACAAGCACGGGGCAGGGATGCACAGGATTCTGGATGAGCCCCACACCACTGCAGTGAAGTGGGGACAATGAAATAAAAGGTGACATGAATAGGCTGCCCCCCCCCCCCCGCACGCCCTGGCAGACAACAGGGAGGGGGAGACGGGACAAGACACCTAGAGCAACAGGCTCACAACAGAAACAAACAACCTGACACAGCGCCAACGGGCTGGAGTGGTGGGGCGGATCTGATCCCACAGTCAGGCCAGTGATCTTTTTTTAAAAATAAATAAATATATTTCTTTTTATTTTAACTTAACAATATAATATCACATTCCAATCAAAATATTACATTTATTCCCCCTTCCCCACCTCTATCCCCTCTCCACCCTGCCTCCCCGTCCCCTCCCTTCCTTCCCCCAGTATACATTCCCTTTCCCACCCTCTTTCCCCCCTTCTTCCCTCTTTTCTGCCTTCCTTCCCCTCCCTCCCCTTTCAGTATATTTTACTTAGGCAAGTTGAGTGTGTGAACTGTTCCATCTTTATCTTTTTTGTCAGTACTGTCCAGCATTGGTCCCAGTCTTTATAGAATTTATCTAGGTTATCTTCAAGGCTGGCTGTGATCCGTTCCATCGATAGGCAGTGCCATAGTCTCTGCAACCATGCTTGTCGTGTGAGCCCTTTCGCATATTTCCAAGTCCTTGCAATGGTGTGGATTGCCGCCAGAATCAGGTTTGTACATGTCCTCTTCTGTTGTTTGGTTATCTCTTTTTCTGGGTATATTCCCAGCAAGGCAATTTCTGGCTTAAAAGGCAATGGTATATTTAACGACCCCCTAATAACCTTCCATACTTTATTCCAGAATTCGGCCACTTTTGGGCAGCTCCACCATGCGTGTAGGTATGTACCTCTCTCCCCGCATCCCCGCCAGCAAGTTGGGGGGTATGTTGCTTTTATTCTATTGATTTCTACTGGCGTAGTATACCACCTATGCATCAATTTGATTTGGGGTTCTTTAGCCAGTAGAGATCTGGAGCATGTATTGGTATATTGCCACATCTGTTTCATCTTTTTCTCTGTTATTTCTACCATTAATTCGTCTTCCCACTTTGATACGTATCCAGCATCTGCTAAATGATATATATTCTTTACTATCTTATGCAGTATGGAGAAAATTCCCCTTTGTCCTGTTTTATCAAATAAAATTTTTTCTAGCTCTGTGGGAGGCCTACTAAAATTTAATTTATCCCTTGGATTTGTCAGTGCACTGTGCAGTCGGCAATACTGCCAGAACGGTATCTTTTCCTGTGTAGTCTCTTCTATCTCTTCTTTTGTTTTTAGTCTCCCTTGTATGAATAAGTGTGTTGCTCTATATATTCCTTTTTCTCTCCATCTTTTCATTTTTTCTCTCTCTCTGATGTCCCACTTAGGCCCAATTTTATCTAACGGGGTGTATGGGGTTTTCCCTTGTATTATCTCTAACTTCCTTTGGCATTCCCTCCATGTGTTTATTGCAGCCCCTGCAAATGGATGGTCCTTGCATTCCGGGCCCCTTAATTGTATTTTATCTGGGCTGTCAAAGATGTCTTGCCCATTTTCTAACCCTAGTGTTTCTAATTCCAAATTCCTCCATCTGGGTTCCTTACCCTCGTCGTACCATACTTTAACTGTTCTCAGGGCAGAGGCCCTGTGGTACATCCTCATGTCTGGCAAGTTGCATCCCCCCTGTTCTATTTTAGTTTTCAATATTGTTCTTCTTACTCTAGGCCTTTTTTGTCCCCATATTACAAATCTCATAATCTTTTCTATTTTTTGGAAAAATTCCTTGTTTAATGTTATGGGTATGGCCTGTATAGTATATAATATTTTAGGTAATAGCTGCATTTTAATTATATTCATTTTTCCTATCCAGGAGCATCCCAGCCTTCTCCAGGAGTGTTGTTTGTTTTGCAATTCTTGAATGAGGGGTAAGTAATTTTTTTTATATAGGTTGTTTGTGTTTTTAGTGAGCCATACTCCCAGGTATTTCAGTTGTTCCGTTTGCATTTGGAATTGCTTTAGTTCGTCTAGGTCTGCCTGTGTCATTTTTGTTTTATTTAATGCCATAACTTGTGTTTTATTTGTGTTTATCTTATATCCTGATAATGTCCCGAATTCCTTAAGCAGGCTGGTTAATTCCTGCATTGAGGACTGTATATTTGTCATTGTCAAGAGCATATCATCTGCATATACCATTGTTTTATGTTCCTCTTCTCCTGCCTGTATTCCTTTGATTTTTTTATTTTGATTAATAGCTGCTATTAGTGGTTCTATTGCGAGGTCAAATAAGAGGGGAGACAGGGGGCATCCCTGGCGTGTTCCTCTAGTGATTAGAATGTTTGGGGTCACTTCCCCATTAATTGCAATGTTAGCAACCGGTCTTTTATAAATGCTGGCTACCCATTTTAGATATGCTCCCTTAAATCCCATTTCATTTAGTGTTTTCATTAGGAAAAATTTTTCTAATCTGTCAAAGGCCTTGTTCGCATCCAGTGAAATCACAGCCGTGGGTATTTTATCTTTATTAGCTTTATATATTAAGTTTATCGCCCTTCTGACGTTATCCACTCCCATTCTGCCATTAATAAACCCTGTCTGATCTGGTCCTATGAGTGTTCTAATAATCCCTTGCAGTCTAGTAGCGAGAATCTTTGTAAATATTTTGGCATCGGTGTTTAATAACGAGATGGGTCTAAAATCCCCACATTCCTTGCCAATTTTCCCTGGTTTCGGACATAACGTAATGGTGGCTGTGTAGAATGTCTCTGGCATCTCTTGTTTTGCCTGTATCCCATTGTACACTTTCGCTAGCAGTGGGGCCAACTGTTCCCCATATGTTTGATAAAACTCTGGGATAAACCCATCTGGTCCAGGTGTTTTATTCTTAGGCAGGTCTTTTATTGTTTTTTGTACTTCCTGGATAGTTATAGGTTCATTGAGCCATTCTCTCTGTTCTGCTGTTAATTTAGGTAATTTTAATTTATCTAGGAATACATCAATCTCCTCCCCGTTAGGCTCTTCTGTGGTATATAAATTTTTATAGAAATTTTGGAATTGTTCCTTCATTTCTAGTCCTGTAATCCAGCTCTGTCGGTTGGGGTGTAGTACCTGTGTTATTTGAGTTTTTTTCCTTTTCTGTTTTACCATCCATGACAGAATTTTATCTGCCTTATTACTTTTATTATAATAAATTTGTTTTGTATATCTGAGTTTTTTTATCACTCTCTCTGTTTCTATTGTGTCTATTAATCCTCTTAGTTCTCCCCTTTCTCTAATACATTGCTTTGTGGGTTTCTTTTTCATCTTTTCTTCTAGTGTATTTAGTTTAAGATAGAGGTCATTTAACTCTTTTTTGTTTTTCTTTTTATTATAGGCATCTATTTTGATGTATTGGCCTCTCAAGTAGGCTTTTGCAGCTTCCCACACTACTCCCTGGGATACCTCTCCATTATCATTCCACTTCATATAGTCATCAATATGTTGTTTGATTTGTTCTTTGTTTAATGCATTTAATAAAGTACCCTTCTTCAAAACCCAATGAGGTGTCTTGTGTGTTTTTTGTTGCCCTGTACTTATCCTTGCTATAACTGCGCTGTGATCTGTAAACGCTGCAGGGATAATATCGATCTGAGTGCATTTTTCCCAGTTTGTATCCTGCATGAGTAAGTAATCTATTCTGGAATATGTCATGTGTCTATTTGAAAAAAAAGTATACTCTCTGTCTCTTGCATGTTTTAGTCTCCAGACATCCACCAATTGGGCCTGCCTTATTATTTGGGCCATTTTTAGTTGTCCTCTCTTCATTTTTCCTCCCCCTGATCTATCTAGCCTCGTGAGTGGACTATTTAGGTCTCCAAATACCATTAATGTCCCTTGACTTTCTTTTTCTATCAGTTTTGTCATCTTCGTCATGAATGTTGTCTGCCCTGTGTTTGGGGCATATATGTTTAGAAAGGTGTACATTTCTCCCTCTACTTTCCCTGTTACCATTATGTATCTACCTTCTGGGTCTTTTACTATCTTTTCCCTTTTAAATTTCAGTGTTTGTGCAAAGGCCAGTAGGACCCCCGCCTTTTTCTGCCCCGCATTTGCGAAATATATATGCTCAAAGCGTTTGTCTCTCATTCTCACATTATCTTTTTGCAATAAGTGTGTCTCTTGCAGAGCCAATACCTGTGCATTTACCCTTTTTGCATAATACCATGTCTTTTTTCTTTTCGTTGGACAGTTTAGCCCATTTACATTCAGTGAACATATCTTTAAATCAGCCATCATCCCTTTTCTGTGTGGGTTTTGTTACTCGACTCACTTTAGTGCATTCTTTGCCTATATACCATTCCCTTTGTCCCCATTTCCCTTCCCTCCCCCCTGTTTCTTCCCCATTCCCTCCCCTCCCCCACCTTCCCCTTTCCCTTTGGCAACTTATCCAGTTGTCCATTTCTCTCCTTCTCCTCCTCTGGAGGTGCCTCTGGAGCCGCTCGTTCTGTGCAGTCCCTCCAGACAGGCCCTTCCTTTTGTTCATGGTCCCAATTAGTTCTTATCTTTTATTTTCGCTTCTTTCTATTTCTTCTTTTGTCTTTTGATTACGTGGGTTTTTTCATTAACTTGGATTCTAAGTTTTCCGTTCTGTGTCTCTTGCCCCTAGGTTATTCTCTCGCAGGTCTTGGTTCTTCTCTCTGCAACTCTGGCAGCTTTGCTGCAATGAATCTCTCTAGCGCTTTCGTGTCGTAGAAATTCCTTCTGCGATTTTCATGCATGAAGGAGAAGGTAGCCGGGTATCTTATTTGCGTTTTAATTCCCTGTGCTGTGAATTTTTCTTGTAGTTTATACCATCCCCTTCTCCTCGCCACTGTAGCTGCTGCCAGGTCTGGTTGTATGCTGATTCTGTGACTTTGATATTTTAAGTCTTTCAGTTTCCTGGCTTCCCACAGGATTTGTTCTTTATCAGTATATCTAAGGCATCTGAATATTACTGCCCGGGGGGGATCCCCTTCCTTTGGCTTGGGGCGAAGAGTCCTGTGTGCTCTATCAATCTCTATTTCATGGAGTTGGGGACACTTGGGGAGGATTTCTTTCAGGATTTTCCTGATCAAGTCTCTGCCTCCCTGGGCTTCTATGCCCTCTGGGATTCCTTGAATTCTTAAGTTATTCCTCCTTCCCCTGTTTTCCATGTCCTCCATTTTCCTCTGTATTCCCCCTAGGGCTCTTTCCATCTCTTGTACCTTATCTTCCCATCTTTGCTGCTGTATTTCTCTCCTTTCCACTCTTTGTTCTAGGCTTGTAACTCTTTCTGCCATTCCATCAAATTTCTTATTTAAACAGTCTACCACAGAGGTTACTTTCTGTATGTTCTCGTTTAGGAGCCCCCATTGCTTTGTGGAATCAGCGTGATTGGAGTTTATTGCCTCCATTAAGCCTGTAAACTGTGCTGTAAAGTCTTGCTGTTCCCCCTGCTGGGCTGCATGTGCCTCAGCCATGCTGCCTTCCTGGGGTTGCTCCTGATCCCCTCCCCCTCCTCTCTCACTTCTTTGCAGTTTTTCACCGCTTTTTGCCTCACTCTGCCCCTTTCTTTTGGCTCCTTGAGAGGTGGGGGTGTTCTTTTTTATGTTTTTTCCCATTAGGGGCTGCAAGTCCACATTTTTAACCTTTTTTTAATGCGAAGTCTGTCTGGGCTGTCTGGAGTGTTTTGCAGAGGCAGCTACTGCTCACGCATGCCCAGAAGCTCTCCCCCAGGCCAATGATCTTGAACACAGCTCCAGTGCCCTCTTGGGCACGGTCCAACCGCTACGCAGGAACAGCCCCCCCCCCCGCTCACAGGTCCCCACGGTAACAACACCCACACTACACGGGAGAGGGTGGGAGAGCGCACCAGTGGGTCAGGACAAGGTTACACCCTGGCCCCAGCATGAAGGTGCCCGCTGGAACCGACAGCCTCCCCCCCCATCTGCAGCACTCACAGGAACACAAGCACAGCAGCCAGAAGGGAGGAGGTGGGGGATGGGGATCCGGCAACGATAGCGAGGAGTGCCATGGTCACCACCTGAGAGCTCACAAAAGCCCAACCACCCACACTGGACCCTCCCAGCCACTGCCCCCAGGCCCCAACCAGCCATGGAGCTGGAACCCTGGGCCTAGGTGCTGGAGGTGATAGGCAGGGCCCCGCAGTACAGTAGCACCAAACAATAAAGAACCATGAGCTGCAAGTGCCTGTGCCAGAGCTGAAGGCCAACACACACACACATACACAAAGTATGGATGGCCAGAACAACAGCACACCCAGCATGCGGATTGCAATGCGACCCTGTTGGAGTAAGCACCCCGCCACAACACAGCTCCATGACCCCACAAGAGCTGATCCCCAACATACCACACCCAGGACACAAGCACCAGCACCTGGGGCAGGCGCTGGCATGGACTCGCAGACACGGAACAATAACAGAGGCTACTAAGCTAAGCAAACATGTATTGGCACAGGGTCTGGTAAGTAATATGCAACCCCGACCAGGGAGAGCAGATGCCAGTGATAGAGAGGTAGCAAACAAGGGTGCACGGAAGAAGCAAAGCAATGGAATCATGAGGCCCGTGGAGTTTGCAGGCAGACCTGGCAGGAAAACATCATTAGGCAGACCCACATACCGCACCACAGGAGACAGATGGGGAGGTGAATGGGTCACGCAAGTGAACAGAAGCCAGCAGCATGACCAATTGTTTTAAACAATTTAAAACAATTTAAAATACAATACAATGTGGGGAAACCCCCCACCCCCACCCCTACCCCTCACCAAAAGCCTGACAGAACAGTCCGGTCTTACATACACACCGAAACAGCAGGAGAGTGGGAGCCAACCGAGCCTCCTATGGGAGCGAATTCTACAGTACAGGGGTGGCCACCGAAAAAGATCTAACATCGGTGGCCAACCACCTTGCCTGGGGAACCTCCAAAAAGGCTCCCACAGACCATCTCAAGAGTCGCACGGGCACGTGGGGAGTGAGGCGGTCCTGCAGATAAGCAGGGCCCAGGTCATGAAAGGCTTTAAAGGTTAAAACCAGCACCTTGAACCTGGCCTGGTGCTTTATAGGCAGCTAGCGCAGAGCCCGGAGCACTGTTGTCATGTGCTCCCTGCGATCCGCCCCCATATGGAGACGGGTTGCAGCATTCTGCACCAGCTGCAGCCTCCGGACCAGCTTCTCAGGCAGCTCCACGTAGAGCGCATTGCAGTAATCCAGCCTCGAGGTGATGAAGGCATGGATGACAGTGGCGTGGTCGGAGTCTGAGAGATATGGCCAAAGCCGCCGGACAAGATGTAACTGCCGGAATGCACTCCCTGCCATGGCCACAATCTGAGATTCCAGGCTGAGCTGTGAATCGAGGAGCACACCCAGACTCCGCACTTGAAAGACCATGGGAGGGCCATGGGAGGAAAACATGGCCTGTACAAGGGCTGTGAGCTGGAGAGCAACCAAAGTGGATGGTGAGCTGCAGTGTCTGAGCTTGGATGGGGCCAGAGCTGCCAGCTATCTAGATGGTGACCTTGGCCAGCTGATAGCGGTCAGGCTCGGTGGGACTGGGAACCTCAATCCCACACACAGGGCAGACCCATCCCCGCTCGATAAGAGGCAGTGGCAGCCCTAGGACACCTGGGGCACTGCCCCTACTGACCTCTGTGCCCCCAAATGTAACTAACACTGTCACCTACCTTAAAATCCACTGCGGTAGAGGGTAGCACTGCGGTAGAGTTCAGAGCCCCGATGCAGCTGTGTCAGCTGCACCGGGGCTCTGAACTTCTGGGTTGATGATTGTGCATGCGCTAGCATGTTGCCTTGCTCTGCGCATGTACAATCAACATTACAATACTGATTGGAGGAGGTGGAGGTCGTGTGAGGTGGGGGGAGGGAGGCGGGACTGCGGAGGAGGGGATTATGCTGTACTGTACTGAACCACCAATGAACACAAGAGCCACAGCCTAGAGCCCTAGTCGGAGCCCTGCAAGGGCAAAACTTTTAAAGAACGTGCACTGGGCTTCTAGGGGTGCTGTCCTGCGCACATACTGGCAACGTGTGCCAGCCTGCTGGGGGCAGCCTTTCATTGGAGCCTATGGATAAGAAAACCGACATGGAAGCATTTAATTGGGGCTATAGCTCTTAGCGCCCTGGGGTGAGGGGTGGTGGACTCAGGGGAGTGTGTGTGTGTGTGTGTGTGGGTGAGAGAGAGAGAGAGACGTGATTGGCCGGTTGAATGGGGGGGGGGGAAGAGTGCTTGTGTGACTGTTGTTGACATTTAAATTTCTTCACAGCAGTGTCTCTGCATGGGCTTTTCCTCTTATGTGGTGTGAGAGGGTGGGGACTGCCTGCTGCAGAGACTGAGAGAGATTATATAAAGGTGATTCCAGGTGCCATTTTATCTCTCTCTCTGTGAGTCTGACTCAGTGAGTTGGTTCTTGAGAGAGAGTGAGTTTGCAGTTGGCCATCCTGGATGAATCTTTTTCAATCCAGGATCAATTCATGTTAGTTAGATTAGATTTATTTTGATAGTATTTTATTCTTTTTAATAATAATCCACTCAAGGAAGCAAGTTAGGTAGGTAGTGTAGTGTGCCTCTGCCACCCACTTGGCAGTGCCAAGTGGGTCCAATCCATCATTGTTGAAGCCCAGCATCATCTTGTCCTCGCTCGAATGGGGAAGAAGACGATGCCCTGAGCTCAGCCTGTCCCTCAGTCCACTGGTGAGTACGTTGGGGACCCGACTGGGGCTTGGCCTTTGCTTTTTGGGGTGGGACCCAGGGGCTGGGGGTATGTTTTATAATTTATGAATTGTAATTGTTGATGGTGTGTGTTGTAAGTAAGCTGAAGGTTGCTGGATAAAATATGATTGTGCTGCCAGCTGCCTTGGGGGGGGCGGGTTCAGAGAAGGGTGTTCAGGTTGCACTGGTAGACATGTGGGAAGGGGTGGTGTGGAGTGGGGTGCACTGGGGGAGTGGGGGGACTCTGGCTGGGCAATGGAAAATGGGTAGGGTTGCCATAGATGCAAATTTTTAGAGGGCACTTATGAGATATGCAGGTTGCAGGGCTGTATTGGAACCAATGCAGCCCTGCAACCTGTATATCTCATAAGTGCCCTCTAAACATTTGCATCTATGGCAACCCTAAGTTGGGGGAGTGGGTGAACTGAGAGACACGGTGGGGTGGGACACGAGGAGTCTGGCTGAGCAGTGGGGCTGGGGGTGGACTGGAGGGGCCTGGTGTGGTGGTAATGGAAGAGCCCGGAAGGGGGCCTACCTTTAAAAAAAGAAAAACAGCCTGTGTGCTTGGGCGGGCATTTGTTGGTGTGGGTGCTAGGAATTCTGGTCTGGAGGGGCCAGGGTTGCTTGCAATGGAGCCCCCAAAGGGTCCAAACTGTTAAAAACAGGCCTGCTGTGTGCATGGGCAGGCATTTGGTGGTGTGGGTGCTAGGAATTCTGGTCTGGAGGGGCCAGGGTTGCTTGCAATGGAGCCCCCAAAGGGTCCAAACTGTTAAAAACAGGCCTGCTGTGTGCATGGTCAGGCATTTGGTTGTGTGGGTGCTAGGAATTCTGGTCTGGAGGGGCCAGGGTTGCTTGCAATGAAGCCCCCGAAAGAGTCCAAACTCTTTGATACCTGTCTCTTATACACATCTAGATGTGTATAAGAGACAGGGTGTAGAGTTGGCGATTGCCATGAGACATGACCTGCGCCGTATCATCCACTCCTTTCCAAGGAGCAACATCTTGGTGTCAGATTTAATTGAAAGAGCAGTCAATAGGAATGCAAGGCCACATCCCACTGATTCTGGTGCACTTCGTTGGTTGAGGAAATGTGAACAGACTAGTGGATGCTTCCCTGCGTCATGAAAGGAGGGCTACTACAATCTGGCATAGATTCTCAAGACATCAGCTATCCCTGCATGATGTAGATGGAGTGCATTTATCAAGATTTTAATGATATTTTAAATTAATGGGGTTGTGTTTTTAACATGATTTTAATTGTGTATTTTGTGTTGTAAGCCACCCCGAGATGCCATGGGCATGAGGGGGCGGCTAATAAATGTTTATAATTGTGAGGTTCCGATATCACCGCCACTGCGGCCGTCCCCCTAGGGGGCGGGGCCAATGGCGCGCGGCGCAGAAAGTCCCAGATGTTGCCCAGGGTGGGGAAAGTTCCCCCTTTGATGTACTAGCTCCAGAGCAGGGGAAATCCCTGGCGCTGGATGTCACAGCGGCGCCGCAGTCAGAAGCAGCTGGGGAAGATGGGGCGGGGCCCTCAGGCACGCTGCACCGCTCTGCGCGGCTACGTGCACAGCAGACCGAGGTCTAGGTATTTAAGGAGGGGCCATGGAACACAGCGTTGCCGGAGATCAGCGACACTGTGAGACTGGCCCCTTGCGCTTAGAGAGAATTGCTATTGTGAAGGATTGGAGAGCGAGTGTGGAGTGCTTCTGCGAGTGCGTGGGTGAGTGACTGTAATACCTGACCCCTAGCCTGTTGACATTCCGGCAAAATTGCAAAACCTGGCCGTTTGCCCAGGCCTTTGGGGAGGGTGGGAGGGTAGGGTGAGGGGTTTTATCTCCCCACCTTACTTATTATTTATATGATTTAATGTAGCTAGCCCTGTTTTAATATTGTATTGAGTGTTTTAAATTGTTTTTATTGTATTTTATTGTTGTGAGCCACCCCGGGCTGCATTGCAGGAGGGGTGGGATACAAATTTATTAAATAAAATAAATAAAATAATACCTTTATAGAAGTGTGTGTCTGCGTGTGTGTAGTGTTGCCCCTACCTTTCCCGGATCCTTACCCCTCCTGTCCTGGGTTGCATGTGTACTTGGGGTCCCCTTCCCCCTCTGAACCTGGGTCTGTCACCCCTCCTGTTCTGCATCTGTTCAGTGCACCTTGGTCTTCTCTGGTACGTGTGGGGATTGATTGTGGGTGCGGGGGGGAACGCTGCACAAGTGACTGGGCTGTCCTCCTCTCCCCCTATGATGATCTGGCCCTCTTCCCACTAGGGAAACCTAGGGCCCACTAAGATCCTGAGGGGTTGCTTTTCCACCAGTAACGAGTGGAGCCCATGAGTGCAGCTGCGAGTGGGGTGAGGACACGAAGTAGTGGGGGTTCGGGGTCCATAGGTTCCCTGTTCCCTTCCCCCCTCCTAACACTAATAAATATAATAAATAAGAGCGGGACAGTTACGTTTCTTTTAAGCACTCCGAGAAAGCATTAGTCAACACATTTGAAGACTTTAACACTGTACACATGCTATGTCAGTTAATGGAGGCTCTAATTGATTGTCTCTGGTGGTTTCTTCTTGTCCCCAGAAAGACCAAGTGTAGGATAAATATTAAATTTCAAAAATTGTTTCTAAATAAAGTATTCAATAAATTGGTTTTTTTACTGTCTGGATTAATTTTGCATGGGACAATGGATTACGTAAAAAGGATCAATTTGCATATATGAATTTTTTTTTTAAAAATTGTTTTTTACACATTAAGACATCACTTTAAGATGACCGACAAAAGGCAAGGTAGGGGGGGGATGTTAATATCTTTGAGAGAGTTCTGCTAGTGCCAAATCCCCATTTTTCTTTTTTTTTCAGAGTCTACATTTCAAAAATGAATACCGTGGACATTCTTCTTGCAAAACCATTCACCATGCTGACTTATGAAGAGAAACTGCAGATCAAAGACATGGGACCTCACCGTCCAGAACTGCAAATCGAACAAGCTTCACAGGACAGAGGGAAAGGCTATACATGCAGGTTCCACACATCCTGGTACGAGACGTTCTGGTGGCTATGTGGCAGTGTTTCCAAGAAATCATTCTGTTTTCCTTGCCTGCTGTTTGGTGGTGACGCAGCATGAACACAGATGGGAGTCAAGGACATTAAGCACTTGTCTGAGAAGGCAAAGAAGCACCATTTTTTTAAAAGCCACCTTGACACCTGCCTTAAACCTGTCACAGTTGGGAAAAACAAACATCGCCGAGAGATTCAATGAAGGCTACCATGTGTCTGTAAGGAAACACAATGAGGATGTGGATCAAAATAGATACATCCTCTTCAGAATAATAGTCTGCATAAAGTTCTGTGGTGCCTTTGAATTGGCGCTGCATGGACATGATGAAAGTGAAGGATCTGTCAATCCAGGGGTTTTTCGAGGTGCAATAGATTTACTTTTCACAGCTGGCAGTATGCTACAGCAACATTTGAAGAATGCAACTGTCTTCAAGGGGACTTCGAAAACCGTGCAGAACGAACTCCTGGACTGCATGCTGCAAATTGTTCGTGACCACATAATTACTGAAATTAAAAATGCAGATTTTGTGGCTATTGAAACTGATGACACCACTGATGTCTCAACCATCTGCCAGTCTGTCATGATTTTCTGCTACATCGATGGCAGGGGTTCAACCGTGAAACATTTTTTCAGCTTCACACACTTGACAGACTCCCGTGCAGAAACAATCACTGAGTCCTTGCTTGAAAAACTCAGTGCTGCTCTCCCAAGGGACTCTGACAAACAGAAACTCATAGCTCAGAGCTACGATGGAGCGAGCGTGATGTGTGGAGAGCATGGTGGAGTCCACAGGAAGATAAGGGATGCATACCCGAACGCACACTTTGTTAACTTTTTGCCCATCAGCTGAACCTTATTGTGCAGCAAGCCGTATCCCAAATAAGACAAATAAGGATTTTCTTTCAAAGTCTGTCTGGTATCCCTGCTTTCTTGGTGAAGAGAAGGCTCCCCAAAGTAGCTAAAACATGCTGGAACTTAAGTATGCGGACAGTCGAGGTCATCTATGAGCACAGAGAGGACCTGGTTGAGTGCTTTGAACAAATACGACTAGATAGTCGTGATGCCAAGACTGGTATTGAGGCCAGGTCATACATGAACATGTTGGAATCGGACGGGGAGTTCCTCTACTTCTTGTCCTTGTTCCACAGAATCATGCTGCACGTGGACATACTTTACAAGGAGCTCCAAAAAAACCAAATTGACTCTGTAGGTATTCAAAGATATACTACGGACTTTGTAAGAGCCATCAATAAAGTGAGGGACTCCATTGGAACTCTGTGCTCTGAGCTGCCGGAGAACGCTCAGATGGGCAGAAGTACACCTATCATGGACACGCTAGAGCAGATTGCTGTGGAAGTGTGTGATATTATAATCTCTCATGGACGTGACAGATTTCAATTCACAAAACATCTAGAGAGCGCAACTTTGGTGCCGGGGACTTTGTTTCAAAGGCACAGTGAATGCTTTCCCATCCAAGCATTTAATGCAGCAACGCAAGCATACCCAATGCTGGAGTGAGACCAACTGAGGAGTGAGCTTGGGACTTTGTATGACAGGTCAGAATTCCATTCCACCAAAGATGCCTCTGCGCTACTTGCTGTGTTGACCAAGGACAACTTAGACAAATCTTTTTCAGAGGTGGTTAAACTGCTGAAGAGTTAGATTCTCATGACAATGTCTCTCACAACTGTTGAAGCAGAATGAGTTTCTCAGCTCTAAAAAGAATTAAAACCTTTCTGAGAAGTACCATGACAGAGGACCATCTGAATGCTCTAGCAATGCTGTCTATTGAGCAAGCCATGGTCAGGGACATTCCAGACTTCAACAACAAAACAATAGATCTGTTTGCACAACGCAAGGAATGGCGCTGAACAGACCTGAAGATGATTTAATCTGGACAGTGACCCGCACAATCAGAAGACCTGTGTTGCATCCATCACACTCTAGTCTGCATGGCCTTTGTCCTTATTAGGGAGATCCATGCCAATGTGGATGCTGCACCCAAGTAAAGAGGTGATGATCTGGACTCTCCATTGCATGAAGACTAGAAGGAGGGGAGACCCGCACAATGAGAAGACCTGTGTTGCATCCATCCAGCTCTAGCCTGCATGGTCTTTGTCCTTATTAGGGAGATCCCTGCCAACGTGGACGCTGCCCCCAAGTAATGCTTCCCGGGCTTCTTCGAGGACCGAGCACAGAGAGGAATGGTGCTGCAGAACCAACACCATGAATAAACCCAGCACCCAAAGGGCACCATGTGACGACGACGGCACACAAGGCGGAGGGAGGCGTTTCTGGCAGCTGCGAGTTTGAGGATGAGAGTCAGCAGAGGACATCCCACGGTAAAGATAAGTATGATTCCTTCTTAAGTTAAAACAGTTGAGTTAAACAGTTATGTCTTAAGTTACAGTTAAACTGTAAACAGTTTAAACAGTTAAACAGTTTAGAGTTTAACGCTTGTTAGAGTTATTTAAAATTGTTGGTCCTAATGTAGTTTAGAAATTTGTTAGAATTTAGAAAATCGTTGGTCCTAATGTAGTTTAGAAGTAGTTTAGAAGTATGCACTAGCACTTTGTTGCTCACTCTGTGTCACCGCCCTGGCCATGGCCCTGCCCCTGCCCCCAAGAAGAGGTACAGTGGGCATTCATTGGGAGAGGTTCTTGGGGGCAGGGGCGGGCCCATGGCCAGGGCGGGGACACAGAGCGAGCAACAAAGTGCTAGTGCATAACAAAAAAAGGATAAATAGGTAGACACTTGTTAGAGTTCTGTAAAATTGTTGGTTCTAATGTAGTTTAGACGTAATTAGTTATTAAGAGTAGGCGGCTTTGGACCCACCCCTGCCCCCAAGGAGAGGTACAGTGGGCATTAATTGGGAGGGTGGAACCTCTCCTTAGGGGCAGGGGCGGGCCCATGGCCAGGGAACACCCTAAAGTCTTAGGCAGGGCCCCGATTCTTCCGCGCGATTTACCATGCGGGGGGGGGGGCTTGGTTTGCCTCCTCCTCCCCCCGCACTGGTAAACCCTCAGGGCCTCCCCTCCCCAGCTGCCGGGGCTTGCCCTCCCCAGCTGCTGGGGCGTGCTTGACTCCCACCCCCCACCCCCCCAAAAAAACCCCAAAGGATTTGTCTTACCAGGGATGGCAGCAGCAGCTGCTCCGTCCAGCGCGCTCTTTTCCTGCTCGTACTTCCTGGCCCCTCCCGACGGGGCCTCTCAGGGCGACGCAGCCGGATGACGTCATCTGGCTGCGTC
>QEPC01004065.1:424278-444934 GCA_003113815.1 Sphenodon punctatus | reverse complement strand
CGCACCCGGAGCTCAGCTGAACTAAAAGGTACAGTGGGAACTTGTAGTAGGGGTGATCCCTGGGGGGTGGGGGGGTGTTAAACCCCCCCACCCCCCAGGGATCAGGTCTATACTTACCGGCTGCTGCTGGGACGCAGTGGCCGCTGGTGCTGGGGGGGCTCTAGGTTGAAAAATCCAGGCTGGGCAGGGTGGGTGGGGGGTGTCCCCCCTTCCACCCGCGCAGCCTGGACTCGGGGAGGGTTTTTTACTTTTTTGGTGGGTTTTTTACATTGCAGCCATTCATTTAAATGACTGCAATGTAAAAAAAAATCCGGTACCCGGAATCCGGTAACCAGACCGGATTTACTGGGTTGAATCCGATAATGCCGGTACGCCTAGTACCGGCATTATCAGCTACCGGAAATGCCGGTGATCCCGCCGCTACTGTTTAGGGCCTGTTCCCGGCTCTGTGCATCTGCCAACCGCCTGGTCTCTGCCAGCAGTTCCCTACCTAGGTCCTCCCTCCTCCGCCGATTGCAGGCTCACATCTCCCGGTTCCTCTCTGCACTCCGGGCGGCGGTACCCCTGGATGGACCGGGCTGCTCGTCTCATCCCTGGACCAGAGTTCTGCATATGGGGGCGGGACATCCAGCTTGGCAGTGTGTGGCACACCCAGTGGCTGTTGTGGCAGTGGAACAGGTAGTCTCCTGTTTGGGGAATGCATGGGGGTGAACTGTTGTCCTGCTGTTCCCCTGTTGCATCTGTGGGGTGTTCCTTAGCCTCCCCTTCCCCCTGAAGGGGTACTGCTGTCTTACCTGACTGCCAAGAGGCCCTCCTCAGCTGTCTCCCAGTCCCTGGTGGTGCTGTGCTCCAGGGTCTGGGTGCTCTCCTGTGGAGGGGGAACAGTGTGGCTGTCAGCTGTCTGTCTGGGGTTTCCCCGGCGTGCGCTTGGGGCTTGTCAGTGCCCTCCTCCCTCCCCTGGGTGAGTGGGTACCCTCGCTGTTACCTCACTCTCTGATGCGCTCTCCTCCTTGGGCCCAGTGGTTGTGGTTTGGGGATGTGGGTGGTGCCAGAGCTGCATTGCGCTCTCTGCCCTGTGTCGGGATGGGTGAGCGGTCAGTTGCTGTCCTTTCCCCCTCCCCTCCCCAGTGCCGTTGGCCTGGGCCCCCCTCCCCTGGGCATCTCGGGGTCCTCTGCTTACCCTGCTCCTTCCCGCGCATGTCATGATGCTGGCTGCCTTTGTCTTGTCTTGGGCTTTTCTGCCTGACATGTTGGGAGCCGGCACACCCATGTCCTCATTTGCTTATCCTTTAAGGGCTCCCGGGTGGGCATTGGGCATCTCTCCCGGTGGGTGTGTCTGCTTGCGGGCTCCTGTGGGGTCTCTCTAGCCATGTCTCTCTGGTTTCGGCGGACCCTTTCCATGGGTGTGTGTGTTTTGCCATTTACATGAACGGGTGGGAGTTGAACACCCATCCCCATCCACCTCGACCCATCTCCACCCGGCTGCTCCGTGGGTGTTGGTGGGTGGGTCATGGGAGTGCGCACACCCACCCATTGACGTTCACATGGACGCTCTCCCATCCATCCGATGCGTGTTCATGGGTGTTGGTGGGTGGGTGGCGTCCGTGTAAAAATGGCCTAGGTCTCTGAACATCTCAGCATGGAGGCTACTTTCTGAAGCACAGAAAAGAGCAGGGGTTCCACTAGTGCAGAGATAAAATCACAGATTTGGAAGGAACCTTGTGGGTCATCTAGTTCAACCCCCTGCTTGAATGCAGAATGACTACAGCTACAACATCCGACAGATGGCTTTTTTAGCAGGGTGGAGTCCCAGGGGTGCTTCTTTGCTCCCGAAGAATAGGGTTACCATATCTCACCTTTAAAAGAGGACACTTATGAAAAATACATGGTGAAGAACTGCACCAGAACCAATGCAGCCCTGCACCATGTATTTTTCATAAGCGTCCTCTTTTAAAGGGGAGGTATGGTAACCCTACCCAAGAACCTAAACCATGTGGGATCTTTAGCTCCAAGGTGCCTTTATTTACACAGTGCTCTCTGTCCTACATCAGTCCAATACACAGCCGATATCCACATAGATCTATACATATACCTTTAGGCATCCCCCCTAGGCCCCACTGTCCAGGCACAATTCCCTCCTGTGGCCAGCTATCCTCTCCTTCTGACTTGGGCTATACACCTGCCAAGCTAGGTTGGGGCGGGGGTGGGCCAGGTCAAGCTTGGCCTGGCTTCTGCCTCACAACACCAGCTTCAGCCTCCCAACTGAGTTCCAGTTCCCCTTTTTAGGGCTTCAGCTTGCCTGGCCATGCCCAGGGCCAGCTGTGAGGAATTTCAGGTGCTGTCCCTTACTACAACAGCACCTGCCCTCTTCTTAGCACCTGCTCCCCGTCCGGTGCTGCTCTCTCTTAAAGGCCCAGGCTGTGGCCGACCTACAGCCTGTCTCATGTTACAGCCGACCAGCCTCTTTTTTAAAACTTCCAATGACAGTCTATGACTTCTCTAGGCAACTTGTTCCGTTACTGAACATTCCTTACTGTTAGGAAGTTTTCTTATATATTTAACTGAAATCTACCTTCTTGTAGTTTGAGCTCATTATTTTTAGTTCTGTTTTCTGTGTCAATGGAGAACAATTCTTTGCTATCTTTTTTGTGGCAGTCCTTTAGATAGTTGAAGACTACTGTCAATATTCAGTGATCAGGATTCTTGTGTTACCTTAACCATAGCAATTAAATGACAAGTTTCCTGGAGTGAAGAGCATATGCCAAGCCAAATTAACTCTCTGCTGCTGCATGGGACGCTGCCACTGATCCACATTAGCCCGGTTCTTCTGTGCTTGTGGCATGCTCTCATGTCATTTTCTTTTTTCTTTTATAATTTACCTTTATCTTGTTTAGGGTTTGGGGGCTTCCTGTGGGAACAGTAGTAGGGTGGGATTTGATGGCCTGTCCTATACATGGAATCAAACTAAGGACACACTCCTCCACCACTGAAGTCAATGGGAATTGAGTCACTGATTTCAATGGATGGAGGATTGTGTCCTTAGTGATCTGGGGGTCTCTTCTGACCTTGGACTCTATGAAATCTGGGAAGCGGAAGCACTGAAGAGAGGATCAGAACAGAAGGAACAGCTGGTGTATTGCTGAATCATCGAACATTAAAAGCAGATTAAATGTGTTCCCACTAAATGCTGAGTCTCCCGAGCACAATCTGTTTCAAACAAATCAGCACTCAAATTAACCTGGAAAATATCCTGCAGGGAACATGAGCTCCAGTGCAGGGGGGCTGGTGAGATAGGAGAGGGGCATGTTTATGGGAGAGATGGGGTGAGTCCTAGATCTAAATATTACCCTCACAAAAGCACTTGAGTAGTATAGCTCACATGGCACATTTCTGATCTGTATGATCTCAGATCATGCATAGCACAAACATGTTAGCACATCCTATGCCCATGAGTGTGGGGGAGGGAGAGAGGGTGGCCAGATATGCAAATTGTAGAGGATACTTATGAGAAATACAGGTTGTAGGGCTGCATTGGAGTCAATGAAGCCCTGCAATCTGTATTTTTCACAAGTGTCCTCTAAAATTTCCATATCTGGCCACTCTAGAGGGGGGATGATCAGATGTAGGATTGCCAGATCAAAGTTTAAAAAATAAGGGATGCTACAAAGCTGTAGGATATTGAAATAATTTAGTGTATTGAAGCGCCGCTAACTATCCTTGGCTGCAGAAGGAGCTCCTGCTGGTTCGACCCCTCCATCGCTGCCGCTGCTCCGGGACTCCTCCGGGTCACCTGTGGAATCAGGGTGTGTGGGAATCAGGGAAGTGTTGGACTGGGACTCTCCCCTCCCCCCCCTCGCCTGTGCTGGAAGCCGCTCAAGGGGCACTTAAGGAGACTTCCTGTGGGAGTGCCCTGAGTGCCACTAACCATCCTCGGCTGCAGAAGGAGCTCCTGCTGGTTTGATCCCTCCATCGCTGCCTCTGCCGCTGCTCCGGGACTCCTCCGGGTCACCTGTGGAATCAGGGGGTTTGTGAGTGTGGGAACCAGGGGAGTGTTGTACTGGGACTCTCCCCTTCTCCCCCTACCCCCGCCTGTGCCGGAAGCCGCTCAAAGGGCACTTAAGGAGACCACCTGCGGCTGTGCCGCAGGCTACGAGCCAACGGCCGTGAACCAAAAGACCTCAGCCAAAGAGTATGGCCCCTTGGGGCCCTTCAGGGTCTGAAGGGGGATATCAACCCAACTAATTAAGCCAGAGAAAGTTGGCTTTAGTATTTTATTTACATCTTTGGGGAGGGGGGTTTGATTCCTACAGTTTGGAGACAAGGTGTATCTGGAAGGTTGGCGCTTAGTATGGGGCTTTTGTGACCATGCATCTTTACTTTTCTGGGTCTGTTGTTTAAGCTGGAAATCCATCCAGAATTCCTTCTCGCTATTACAATGAAGAAAAGAAGGACCCCTCCCTCGGGAGTGGTCACCAGAGCTTGTCACCAGGGCAAGCAGCTTAGATTGGAGGAGTGCCTGGCAGGTGATCATTCTGCTGAGACACTGGAGGGAAAGGAGCCATTGCACTGCTTGCAGCTCATAGATGAGCCTGAAAATCAGACTCAGAATTACCAGGTGGAAACCCAATCCACTTTGTTAATTCCACCTCATAATTCTCCCCCATCTCAACCTCCACCTTTAGAGTCCTTCTTTGCCCCAAGTTGACCCAGATTTTTCTTCTTATGATCTTCTTGGGGAACGCTGTTTTATGGTTGGGGATTTGGTTGCCAAACTCTATTCGCAACTAGAGGGCATTAATGCCCGGATATTTCAGCAGCAGCTTGTTTTATCTCATATTTTTGATTCCATCAAGGCAGTGGAGGCCTCTACTCAGGGTTCAGCCACTGTTAAATCACCAAGGGGATCTCCACGGCAACTCAGACACAGCAGCCTCCTGGCTCTTTACTAACACCTACTGGGCATTTACAGGATGGGCTTCCTGCTTGTAATGTCCCCAGATGCTTTGGTCCTTAGAATTGAACTACCCCCTGGGGGAAGACCACCTACCTGGAACTCCAAATATAAGATAGGGCTATTCTTATCGAATATTATAAATTGCCATGTTCCCCTTAATCATATACTTAGTTTTACAGTATTACCCCCAGCAGGGTTAATCCAATGGCTAGTAATATATTTACTTTCTCCAGCCATGGTTTCTAGTCTTTTGGACTATAAGCACGTATTTCGCTCCCAGGGGATTAGCCTTAGTAGGCTTTATGTAGCTCCAGGTGTCCAGTGTTTACTTCCACAGCTTCCTTCTAAGCTAGGCCCCATTGGAAGTTTATGTCCCCCTGAGCCTGGCAATTCAAATAAGGCTGAGTTAGGGGAGAGAGTCCTTAAATCTCATCTTCCTCAGTCTTTTAACGAGCAACCTGGGGAACTGGCACCCCTTGAGGTTCATTCAGCACCCCACACTCCAAATTCTGGGAGTGGTGCAGCTATTTCTCCATCTATACCCCCCTGTTCTTTCCTTCAGGATTCTCTGACTGAGACCTTTCCTCTTGGAAATCTACAGGAGGTTTCTGACCATTCTTGGCCTCAGGGTTACACCCAAGATTCAGTTTTTAGCCCAGTTGTCCAAGTAATTGATGACTCTTCCCAAGGGGGGTTGAGTGTGGAATCCCGACAGCACCCATGACTACCCCATAAGTCTACCCAGTCTCCGTTAGCTGTATGTTCATGGAATTTGGCAGGATGGGAATGCCATAAGACAGATTCTGATTTTATTACATATATAGCAGGGTTCCATTTTATATTTATACAGGAAACCTGGACTAAACTTCCCTTAGTACTGAAGGGCTTTAAGGCCTTGGATCTGCCAGCTATTTACTATAATAATCGGGGACGCCCCTCGGGGGTGGGGTGGTGTAGGTTGCCTTGTTTCCCAGTCTTTACTCTGTAGAGAACCGGAGGTTGTTCTTCTTCCACCACTTGCCTTGGCGGTAGTTTTACAAATTGGTACATTACAGTGGATACTTATCTCTGTTTACATCCCCCCTTGTAATGCAGGTTAATTCAGACATATTTCTTGGTCTGGTCTTGAGGACTTAGTGGATGCATTAACAATTAAATATCCAGAGGCCCTCTTGGTGATAGCTGGGGACTTCAATGCTTGTTTGGGGGCAAATGATTATGCTCTAGCCCAGTTCTGCGATCCTTCCCCTCCAGACTATTTGGGCAGATTGCAGCCCAGAACCTCTAAGGATGACAGAATTAACACCTCAGGCATCAGGCTGGCAAATTTTATTGCTGCCCATGACTGCCACATCCTAAACGGATCTGGGTTCAGCGATCCTGGGGGTGAGTTCACTTATTTGGGATTCTCAGACTCCAGTACTGTGGATTATTTCCTGGTTGCCTCTCGGGTTCTACCCTATGTCTCTGATTTTAGGGTAGGATCTGTTCTTTTAAGCGACCATGTTCCGTTGGAGCTGGAGCTTGTTCTCCAATTCACCGATTCCCTCATTACTGGACCTTCATCAAAGCAACTAAGCTGGGTTGGATTTGAGGTACATGGGGTAGCAAGGTGGAATAAGACCTACTCAAATGTCTGGCTAGACTTGGTGGCTGCTCCTGCTGTGGCTCAGCTTCATGAGTCACTCCTTGGCACACAGGGTTCATTAGAAATAGTGAAGCTTTATGATCAGCTTGCCGCCAAGTGTACCTCTCACATCCGCTCGGCTAAAGGGGGTGTATTCCCCTTGAATGCTAATACCAACTGGCGTGAGAACAAGCCATGGTTTGATAACGAGTGTAAAAATGCTAGGGCCAACTTAATTGCCATCTATAAGGCCTACAGGCAAGCCTCCTCTGCCACCTTGTCCCCTCTATACTTCTCCCTCAAGACAAGTTATAAGAAGATGCTTAAAACTAAGAGAAGGCAATATATAGATACCAACTGGGCCAATCATTTGGTAGCAGGTGAGCAGAAGAACTCCAAGGAGTTCTGGCAGATTGTCAACAGTAATACCTCCTCCATCCTTAGAATAGAGGTACCCCTCATTGAGCCATCTGTTTGGACTGAGTACTTCCGCCAGATGTATGGTATTGAATCTGAGTGTGGATCTCAGATACAACCTTATTTTGACACCTCTGAAGTACCCTCATGGCCACCAGTTACTGTAGAGGAGGTGGAACTTCTAGTTCAATCCTTCAAAAACAGTAAATCACCAGGATGTGATCTTCTGCACTTGGAGTTTCTCAAGACACATAGGAACTGGTGGTTCCCTGTAATGGCTACTCTATTCACTGCTATTAATAACACAGGAGTAGTACCTGCAGATTGGGGTAGGGCAGTAGTAGTAGTACACATTTTTAAGAAAGGTCCCAGTAGTGACCCTGCCAATTATAGGCCAATCAGTCTGCTCTGTGTCATGGCAAAGATCTATGCCAAGCTCCTGTTGCAGAGATTTATGGACTGGACGCAGAGGGAGCAGATTATAGTTTTAGAACAGGCTGGATTCCAGCACGGCTGTTCCACGGTGGAGCTTTGTTTGGTTCTTCATCACATAATCTCCAAATATATGGCCCGTAATGGGTCCTTTTTTATTATTATCATTAACAAACATTTATATAGTGCCAGCAGTGTACCTGGCACGTTACAAAATAATAAAATAGACATGGTCCCTGTCTCTAGGGCTTACAATCTGAGCGACAGGAGCTGGGGGAAAGACATAGGAAGGGGAACAGAGGGAGAGACAAGGGGTCTAACATTCATGAAGTTGCGAGGTCTTAGGTGCACGTACTTGGCTTGGTTACGATGAGAATGACAGCAGGCAGGGCCATGTGGCAAGGATAAGGGTAAACAGACCATAAGTATAGGAAATAGTGGCTCAGCAGGATAAAGAGTTAGACAAAGCATAGCGAAAGACGTGAGTTTTAAGGAGAGATTTGAAGGTATGAATGGAGGGGGCAAGGCGGATGTGGACAGGGAGGAAGTTCCAGGCATGGGGGGCAGCAAGTGAGAAGGGATGAAGGCGCTTAGGGGAGCAGGGAAGGCGTGGAAGGGTGAGAGAAGGGACAGAGGAGGAGCGAAGTGCACGGGCTGGAGTATGGAGGGCGATAAGTGCAGAGAGGTAGGGGGGAGCAAGGTTGTGAAGAGCTTTATAGGTGAAGACTAGGAGCTTGTGCAGGATTCGTTCAGGAAGGGGAAGCCAGTGAAGCGAAGAGAGGAGGGGCTGCACATGGTCGAAGCGACTGGCGAGGTAGATGACCCTGGCAGCAGAGTTTTGGACAGAGATGAGGGGAGAAAGGTGAGACCGGGGAAGGCCAGTGAGAAGGAGGTTACAGTAATCGAGGCGAGAGATGACCAGAGCATGAACAAGAGTTTTGGCAGACGAGACAGAGAGAAAAGGGCGAATCTTAGCAATGTTATGGAGGGAGAAGCGACAGGATTTAGCAACAGAGTCAATGTAGGGTTTAAAAGAAAGGGGTGAGTCAAAGATGAAGCCTAGGCTACGGGCTTGGGGGACAGGCAGGATGGTGACTCCATCAATAGTTATTGACAGTGAGGAAGGAGAGGAAGGATGAGGGGGGAAGATAAGGAGTTCAGTTTTAGCCATGTTGAGTTTGAGTTGACGTTGAGACATCCAGGTAGAGATGTCAGAGAGACAGTTGATGAGACGAGCTTGAACAGAGGGAGAGAGAGAAGGAGTAGAGAGATAGAGTTGAGTGTCATCAGCATAGAGGTGGTATTGGAAGCCATGGGAGGCAATGAGTTTGCCTAAGGATGAGGTATAGATCGAGAAGAGGAGAGGGCCAAGAACAGAGCCTTGACGAACACCAACTGAGAGGGGGAAGGAGGAGTAGGTGGAGTTGGAGAGAGACACATTAAAGGAGCTGTCAGAGAGGTAGGAGGAGAACCAGTTATGGACAGAGCCACAAAAGCCAAGGGAGTGAAGGGAATCCAGCAATTTTTGCTGTCTTCCTAGATTTGAGGGCAGCATTTGATTCTATCAATATGGAGATCTTGTGGGGGAAGTTGGCATGCTCCTCAGTGGATAGGAGACTGCTTAGTCTCATCTGTTCCCTCCACCAGAATTCCTCTCTCGAAGTTAAGTTCGATCGTCTAGGCCACTTTACACCATTTGTAAGTACACAGAAAGGAGTCCGTCAAGGCTGTGTCCTAGCACCAGCCTTGTTTAACTTTTACATCAATGATGTTATAGTCCAGATGGCGACTCCATCCTTCTTCCTGTCTAGGCTGGCTGCGAGAACTTTGGGTTGCCTTCTATATGCGGACGACGTTGTGCTCCTTTCGCAAACTTGTATTGGCTTAAAGAGACAGATTCGGGCCTTCGCATCCTTTTGTAATCTGAATAAGTTGACCATTAACTATCAGAAGTCTAAGGTCTTGGTTTTTTCAAACAAGAAAAGACGATACAGATGGGCTTTCGGTGGTCAACAGTTGCAGCAAGTCTCAAGCTTCCGATACCTGGGATTGTTGTTCCATCAATCGAGGTCTTGGAATGAACATGCTCAGAGAGTGCTTCTGGCTGCTAAGGGTCCATCCCAAGCCATTCTTGGATACTTTGCACGTGCTGGGAGGTCAGCTGTTTCAGCTGCTATACAAGTGCATAATGCCAAAGTTAGGGCACAGGTGCTGTATGCTACTGAGATATGGGCTCCCTTTGTTTCTTGGACCAAACTCAATGCTCTGCAAGCTGGGTTTTTGCAGAAACTGCTTCAAATACCCATAGGGACCTCCTATGCAGCTATTAGGGTCGAGAGTGGCCAGGTTACCTGGCATGACTACACCACTGAGTGTGTCCTTCGGTTTTGGGTCAAGGTTATGACTCCTCAGGGCCCAGGGTTGCTTGGGGCCCTGAGGGAGGATCCCTACCAGAACCCTTGGTTCCTTAAGGTTAAGAACCTACTCTCTCATATGGGACTCTCCATGGAATATCTGGGTCACAAACCTTGGGCCTCTGTACGGAAGGAAATTTTAATTAGACTCCAGGATATCGTCAGACAGCAGGAAATGGGTAGGATAGCTAATTCTTCCCATATGCTAGACTATCTTCCCTGGGCCCCTGACCCTGGGCTCATTACCTGTTGTCTAGAATTTCACCTCATGGGAACTGGTTATTGCTTTGTGCCTGGTTAAACGCTCTCCCAACTCAGGTTTTGGAAGGGCGCCACCAGGCTATTCCTTTTTTTGATAGGATTTGCCCTTTCGATAAACAGGCTGTTGAAACAGTGGGACACATTTTCTTTTATTGTCGGTTACATGATCTATTGAGACAGCAGTATTTGGGGGACACTCTGGCCAAGTTTCCTGGTAGGTCAGATTCTGTTTTACTCTATGCCCTCTTGAACAGTTTGGATCTGAAGGTTACTGAAAATGTGGCCCAGTTCCTTCTTCAGGTATTTAGTTATAGGACTCATTTTTTGGCATGTAAACCGCTTTTGGATCCCTATTAGTTCTGTAAGGTTAGGATTGGTTGTCTTGCATTACCCTCAAATTCCTTAAAGATTTCTTTTGTATTAGATTTATGGTTACGTATACTTGGGGACTTTTCCCCTCAAATTATGTATGCCAGTTTCAGAACGATGTATTTTTTGCAATGATTCTGGTCCTGTTTTATATGTTATATGTTTGTTTGTTGAGCAATGGCCTTCGGCCATGCTTTTAATAAATTATCTATCTTTCTGTCTGTCTGTTTGTCTGTCTGTCTGTCTAGTATATGGATTTTCAGAAAGTGTTTGATAAGGTCCCTCATGGGAGACTCTTGAGGAGATTAGTCATGGGATAGGAGGCAGTGTCCTATCGTGGATCGGTAACTGGTTAAAGGATAGGAAACAAAGGGTAGGACTAAATGGTCAGTTTTTGCAATGGAGAGAAGTAAATAGTGGAGTGCCTCAGGGATCTGTACTGGGATCGGTGTTGCTTAATATATTCGTTAATGATCTGGAATAGGGAGTAACGAGTAAGGTGATCAAATGCAGATGACACAAAGTTATTCAAGGTAGTTAAAACCCAAGTGAATTGTGAGGAATTGCAGGAGAACCTTGCAAAAATGAGGAAACTAGTTAGAGGGAAACTAAAAGGAGCAGTTGTGAAGATTAAATGTCTGCAAGAAGCATGGAGTCTGTTTAAAAGCACCTTCTTGGAAGCCCAAATTAAATGTATTCCACAAATAAATAAAGGTAGCAAGAGGATCAGACATCTACCTGCATCGCTAAATGGTGAGGTGAAGAAGGCTACTAGAGCCAAAAAGGTGTCATTTACAAAATGGAAAGCAAGTTCTAATGAAGACAATAGGAGAAAGCTTAAGAATTGCCAAATTAGATGTAAAATGTTAATAAGGCAGGCCAAGAGGGAATTTGAAGAGTGATTTGCTAAAGATTCAAACACTAATAATAATAAAAAATTCAAGTATACCAGAAACAAGAACCCCGCTAGAGAGTCAGTTGGGCCATTAGACGATCAGAGGGTGAAAGGGACACTCAGGAAGGATAAGGACATTGCAGAGAAGCTGAATGAATTCTTTGTTTCAGTCTTCACTGCAGAGGATGTTAGGGAGATACCTACACCAGAACCTTACTTTGTACGTGATGAATTGGAAGAACTGTCACAGATCAATGTGACGATGGAAAGGTTCTAAAGCAAATTGACAAGCTAAATAGTAACAAATCACCAGGACCCGATGTTATTAGTTCACCCCAGAGTTCTGAAGGAACTCAAGTATGAAATTGCAGACTTACTATTGGTAATTTGTAACCTATTGCTAAAATCTGTCACTGTACCTGAGGAATGGAGGGTAGTAAATGTAATGACAATATATTAAAAAGGCTCCAGAGGCGATCATGGAAACTACAGACCAGCAAGCCTGACTTTGGTGCTGGACAAACTGATTCAAATGACTGTGAAAAACAGAATTACTGGGCATATTAATAAAGGCAGCATAATGAGGAAGAGTCAACATGGATATAGCAAAGGGAAGTCATGCTTCACTAATTTATTGGGATTTTTTGAGGGTGTAAATAAGTATGTGGGTAAGGGTGAGCAGGTCAATATAGTGTACCTGGATTTTCAGAAGGTGTTTAATAAGGTCTCTCAATAGAGACTCTTGAGGAAATTAAATAGTCATGGGATAGGAGGTAGTGTTGTATCATGGATCGGTAACTGGCTAAAGGATAGGAAACAAAGAATAAGACTAAATGATCCGTTTTTGCAATGGAGAGAAGTAAATAGTGGAGTTCCCCAGGGATCTGTACTGGGACTGATGTTGATTAATATGTTCATTCATGATCTGGAAAAGAAGTAAAAAGTGAGGGGATCAGATTTGCAGATGATACAAAGTTATTCAAGGCCGTTAAAACTCAAGTGGACTGCGAAGAATTGCAGGAGAATCTTGCAAGACTGAGTGACTGGGCATCTAAATGGCAGATGAAATGTAATGTTGACAAGTGCAAAGTGCTGCACATAGGGAAAAATAATCCAAACTACATGTATACAATGCTGGGTTCTAAATTAGGAGTTACCACTTGGGAAAAGGATCTTGGAGTCATTGGCCCCGATCCCATGGTCTGCACATTCTGTGTGGAGCCATGTGTGTGTGCAGCTGTGCGGGGCCCGTGGGTATTCACATTGGCGGCACATTATGCTGCGTGCAAACCACATGCATGAGCACACGCGCGGCTTGCGCACAGTGATCCACAGACCATGGGATTGCAGCCATAGTGGACAATGTATTGAAATCCTCGCCGCCAAAAAAGCAAATGGAATGTTAGGAATTATTTGGAAAGGGATAGAGAAGAAAACAGAAAATATCATAATGCCACTATATAAATCTATGGTGAGACTGCACCTTGAATCTTATGTTCAGTTCTGGTCACCTCATCTCAAAAAAGATATAGTAGACCTAGAAAAGGTACAGAGAAGGGAAACAAAAATGATAAAGGGTATGGAATGGCTCCCCTAGGAAGAGAGGCTGGATAGATTGGGGCCCTTCAGCTTGGAGAAGAGATGACTGAGAGAGAATATTAGGGGTGGGACTCAGGGCAAAAAAACGGATACTGGTTTTACCAGTTACTGGTTTAAAAAAAATCGGTTTACCAGATTAAAACCAGTATACTGGTACCGTTTTCCCCCCATTGATTTGAATGGGGAAGGGGAACTGTCCCCATTGAAATCAATGAAAAAAAACCCCCAATACCTCCCCCCTCCCCCTCCCAGGCTGTGCGGGTGGAAGGGGGGACACCCCACACCCACCCTGCCCAGCCTGACTTTTTTTAAAAAAAACCTGGACCGGACCTGGGCTCCGGGCTGCTGCTGGTGGCCCGGCAGGAGCCAGGGCTATGGAGGCAGCTGAGTGAGCTCTCCTCTGGGAGCTGCTGGCTGGCACTCTGGCAGCTGGCAGACAAGACTGATAAGCTAACACACACACACCCCTGGATCGTCTCCCTTTTTATTTTTTAAAATTTTTTTTATTTTCCAAATTTATACCCCGCCCCTCCTGCAACGCAGCTCGGGGCGGCTTCCAACAATAAAACAATAAAATACAATAAAATTCATTTAAAACAATCAAATATTAAATATTAAATATAAAACAGGGCTAGACCGGTAAAATAAATGGGCGGGGGACTAAAATCCTCCCTCCCCACCCTCCCTCCCAAAGGCCTGGGCAAACAGCCAGGTCTTACAGTTCCGCCGAAATGTTAAAAGGCTTGGGGCCAGGCGAGCTTCCTCCGGAAGGGAGTTCCACAGCCGCGGTCCCACCACCGAGAATGCCCTCTCCATCGTGGCCCCCCGTTTGACACGGGGGACCTCCAGGAGGGCACCCCCGGCAGACCGCAGGAGCCGCTCCGGGGCGCGAAGGGCGAGGCGGTCCCTAAGGTATGAGGGGCCAAGACCGTATAGGGCTTTATAGATCATCACTAGGACCTTGAACTTGGCCCGGCACACTATCGGCAGCCAGTGCAGAGCTCGGAGCACCGGTGTAATGTGCTCCCGGCGACCCGTCCCCGTAAGAAGACGAGCCGCCGCATTCTGCACCAGCTGCAGCCTCCGGGCCAAGAACAAGGGAAGCCCCACGTAGAGCGCGTTGCAGTAGTCGAGCCTCGAGGTGACGAAGGCATGGATGAGGGAGGCCAGGTCCGGGCCAGAGACATACGGACGCAGCCTACGTACCAGATAAAGCTGGCGGAAGGCAGCCTTAGCGACTGCCTCCACCTGCCGCTCCAGCCGCAGGTCTGCGTCCAATATGACCCCCAGACTCCGGACCTGCTGAGCTACAGGGGGGCAAACCCCCCCAACCAGGGGGGCCACCACCCCCTTCGCCCTCCCCACCACCATCACCTCCGTCTTATCTGGGTTGAGCTTCAGTCTGCTCCGCCGCATCCAATCCGCCACGGCCTCCAAACATTGGGATAGCACCGAGACAGCAGGGTCTGGGTCAGTAGAAAACGAGAGGTACAGCTGAGTATCATCAGCATACTGGTGACATCGCACCCCGAACCCTCTCACGACCTCCCCCAAGGGCTGCATATAGATGTTAAATAATAATGGAGACAAGATCGATCCCTGCGGAACGCCACACGGTAAGGCGCGGGGGCTCGATGTTTCCTCCCCCAACACCACCCGCTGGCTCCTCCCCGAGAGGAATGAACGGAACCATTCAAGAACAGTCCCGTCCAGACCCCCCCGGTCACGCAGTCGTCTCAACAGCAGCCCATGGTCCACGGTGTCAAAAGCGGCCGAGAGATCGAGCAGGATGAGAAATGTCGAACATCCCGCATCCATCTCCCGGCGGAGGTCGTCCACCAAGGCCACCAACGCCGTCTCGGTGCCATAGCCGGGGCGGAACCCAGATTGAAAAGGGTCAAGGAGCCCGATATTATCTAGATGACCCTGGAGCTGGAGCGCCACTGCCCGCTCAATAACCTTCCCTAAAAAGGGAAGGTTAGAGACAGGTCGGTAGCTGGCGAGCGCGTCTACGTCCAACGATGGTTTTTTCAGCAGGGGGCGCACCACAGCCTCTTTTAAGCAAGGCGACAACCTCCCCTGCCGAAGGGACGCATTCACCACCCTCGCCAGCACCGTCCCCAACGTCTCCCCGGAAGCTTTTATTAACCAGGACGGGCATGGATCTAGTTGACAACACGTGGCCCTCACAGACCCCAGGACATCCACCACATCGGCTGGCGTCACTTCCTGAAACTCACCCCATAAAGATGGACCAGACGGACCCTCCGCCCCCCCGCGCTCTTCCCCTACTGCTATCAACCCAGCGTCGAAATCGGCCTGAATCCGAGCGATCTTGTCTGCGAAGTAGATGACAAACTCCTCACAGCGGGCCCGGGACAAGTCCCCATCCAGGCGGAGGGAGGCCGGACTCACCAGCCCCCGCACCACCCGAAACAGCTCCGCTGGACGCGACTTCGCAGACGCTATGAGGACGGCGAGGAATTCCTTCCTCGCCGTCCTCACAGCCTCCACATAGGACCGCAAATGGGCCCTATGGAGAAGACGATCGGAGACAGACCGAGTCCGACGCCAGCGTCGCTCTAGCCTCCTGCCCACACGCTTCATACACCGCAGCCCCTCAGTAAACCAAGGGGTCCTGCGGTGACGAGACCGAGGCAGAAGGCGTCTCGGAGCCACCCTGTCAATGGCCTCCTCCAGCAAGTTGTTCCAATGCCGGACCAGCTCATCCACAGAGTGGCCGTCCACGTCCAGGGTAAGCTCCCTCAGGACCTCCTGGAACCGCTGGGGTTCCATCAGCCTCCGAGGGCGGACCATCCTAACTGGTCCCTTCCCCTTCTGGAGGGGGCGTACTAAAAGACCGGCCTGAAGGAGATAATGGTCCGTCCACGACAAGGGCACCGCTGTCACCTCCCCCACAACCGGACCCCCCGCCTCAAGGCCAGAGCCGAAGATCAGGTCGAGGGTATGCCCCCCCATGTGGGTCGGGCAGATCACTTCCTGGGACAAGTTCATAGTTGCCATGGCGGCCATAAACTCTCGCTCCGCCCCAACAAGGTCGGCATCGGCGTGGACGTTGAAGTCCCCCAGAACCAAAGTCGGTGTGCTCCCTCTGGGCGGCGACGGCAGCAGTGCGGCGCGGGTCTGGCTGTAGCGCTGGCTTCAGTGCTTCACCAGGCCTTCCGGGGAAACCCGGAAGTTCCCCGGAAAGCCTAGTGAAGTGCTGAAGCCAGTGCTGCAGCAGCGCCTGCACCGCACTGCTGCTGCCGCCGCCGCCACCCGGAGGGAGCACACAGGTAAAAGGCAATCGTGTGTGTGTGTGTGTGTGTAGGTTACCGGTCTTGCCTGCCGGCTGCCAGAGCCGTGCCAGCCAGCCACGTGTGGGCTCCCGGAGGAGCGTTCAGCTGCCTCCATAGCCCTGGCTGGCGACTGCCATCGGGCAGTCGGCAGCGGCCCGGAGCCCGGGTCTGGTTTAAAAGGGCAGGGTGGGTGGGGGGTGTCCCCCCTTCTACCAGAGCAGCCTGGGAGGGGGAGGGAAAGTGGTTTTGGTTTTTGTTTTTTTACATTGCAGCCATTGATTTCAGTGGCCGCAATGTAAAAAAAAAATCCGGTACAGGAACCGGCACCGGTACGGGGAATTATTGGATCTATCATGTATCCCCGATACTGCCAAATATCGGCAGTATCTGATACCGGGAGATCCGAACTTCCCACCCCTAGAGATTATGATAGAAGTTTATAAAATCATGAGTGCTGTGTGTAGTAGGGATGGGCTTGCCTGTGAGTCCTTTTAGGATTAGGGCTCTGTCCTAAATCGCTTGTGCTCTCTCTCTCTCGCGCTCTCTCTCTCTCACAGGAATTAGCTCAGACAGTCTTTATTCTTCTCACATACTCCATATTTAAAGCTTGTCTAGCCCAGCCAGGCCCCTGCCCCTGCCTCTGGCTGGCTTCTCTCAGGTCCCCTTTTCCAGGCATACACCTCTGGCTCCCTAAGTCTTTTTAGTCAGGCACCAACAGCCTTCTGGCTTTTAAAACCTCTTTGGCTTCTGGACAGGCACTCTGGCTTTGGTCAGAGCACCCTCTCAGGTCCTGCTCTCTTGCAAGTCTCAGTCCACCTGCCTCCACTCTGAGCTCTAGCTCAGGTTTATCTCTCTCTCTGACTGCTCAGCCACACCCGTATCCAGCTGCTAATTAATTAAGCGTTGTTGGCTGTCCTCAATCTCTGGCAGCCTCTGAAGTCTTGCTAGCCCAGTCCTTTGTTGGCACTAGCTGTGCTCTCTTAAAGGGCCCATGGTTCGCAAGGACTCTACCCTGCTTTAGCGTGGAATGAGTAAATAGGGAGTTGTTATTTACCCTCTCAAATAGTACTAGAACTAGGGGAAACTCCATTAAATTAACTGGTGGTAGTTTTAAAACAAATAAAAGAGAGTGTTTTTTTACTCAACACAGTTAATTTGAGGAAATTGTTGCCAGAGGATGTGGTCAAGGCCAATAGTAGCTGGGTTTAAAAAAAGATTGGATAAGATCTTGGAAAGCAGGTCCATTAGCAACTATTTGCCAAGTAGGTTTAGAGAACATAACTTCTTACTGTTGGGAGCTGGGAGTAGACAACAGGGAATGGATTGCCCATTGTGACCTGATTGGGTACTTCTCTCAAGTGACTGAGACTGGCCACTGTTGGAGACAGGATGCTGGGCTTGATGGACCATTGGTCTGACCCAGTCTGGCACTACTTATGTTCTTATCTTGTGAGACTGGGTGACTGAGCAACTAAATGGCAGATGAAATTTAATGTTGACAAGAGCAAAGTGATGCACATAGGGAAAAATAATCCAAACTATATGTATACAATGCTGGGTTCTAAATTAGGGATTATTTATTTATTTGTTTGTTTGTTTGTTTTCATTTATACCCTGCCCTTCCCCGAAGGCTCAGGGCTGTTCACAATACACAAAACCCTAACCCGGAAGTTCCCCGGAAGGCCTAGAGCGTCTCTGACGCCGGCAGCCACAGCCGGCGCTGAGGCCGCCGGACCGCCCGCCGCCGCCGCACCCGGAGCTCCGCAAGGTAAGCAAGCACTGAACTTTAGTAGGGGTGATCCCTGGGGGGTGGGGGGGTTTTGAACCCCCCCCCCCCAGGGATCGGGCCATACTTACCGGCGGCTGCGGGGACGCCGCGGCCGCTGGTGCTGGGGGGTGGGCTCTTTTTTTTAACAAAAATCCAGGCTGGGCAGGGTGGGTGGGGGGTGTCCCCCCTTCCACCCGCGCAGCCTGGGAGGGGGAGGGGGGAGGAAGGAATTGTATTTCATTGATTTCAATGGGGACACAGTGCCCCATTGAAATCAATGAAATAAAACCGGTACCGGATACCGGATTTAATCCGAGAATCCGGTTCTTTGAGAACCGGAAACCGGTAAATCTGGTATCCGGTAATTGCCCCGGGGTCCCACCCCTAGTGGACAATACCTTAAAATCCTCAGCACAATGTGTGGCGATGGTCAAAAAAGCAAACAGAATGTTAAGAATTATTTGGAAAGGGATAGAGAATAAAACAGAAAATATCATAAGCCCCTATATAAATCTATGGTGCAGTTGCACCTTGAATCTTGTGTGCAGTTCTGGTTGCCTCATCTCAAAAAAGATATAGTAGATCTAGAAAAGGTGCAGAGAAGGGCAACATAGATGATGGGTATGGAACAGCACCCGTATGAGGAGAGGCTTGATAGATTAGGGCTCTTCGGCTTGGAGAAGAGATGACTGAGAGGGGATATGATAGAAGTTTGTAAAATCATGAATGGAGTGGAATGAGTAAATAGGGAATTGTCATTTACTCTCTCAAATAGTACAAGAACTAGGGGACACTTCATGAAACTAACTGGCAGCAGATTTAAAATAATTAAAACATTTTTTTTTCACTTAACGCACAATTAACTTGTGGAATTTATTGCCAGAGAGGCCAGTAATATAGCTGGGTTTAAAAAAGGATTACATATGTTCTTGGAGGATAGGTCCATTAATAGCTATTAGCCACGTAAGCTGGAAGACGTAACCTCTCACTGTCAGGAGCTGGGAGTGAACAGTAGAGAATGGATCGTTCCATTATGGCCTGTTGAGTACTTCTTCCACGACAGATTGGCCTCTGTTGGAGACAAAATGCTGGGCTTGATAGATCATTGGTCTGACAAAGTATGAAACTTCTTATGTTCCTATGTTCCATGGAGCTGTGCTGTTCAGAATAAGGGACCTCCCCCTTTACATCCAGCACAAGTTCATTGTCTTCACCTTTAGAATGGTGGTATGCTGCTTTGAGGGCAAGGGGTTGGAAGGGAAGCGAAAGGGTGGGAGCAGTTGTACCAAAAACAGGGGCTGGAGAGGCTACTGGCCATGCACTTGCCCTTGAGGGTGGGGTGGATGGGTGGCAGCCATAGTAGCCCAGTGGTAGGACTGAAACTCTATCTTGGGTTTTTCTCGGTTATCATTGAGAATCATGGTTCTCAACTCGTTTTAAGCAAGAAATGATAATTGAAAAAAATGCCGATTCTCAACATTTCTCGTTTTCTCAAAATACCGTATACCAGTTACAGTTTACCATTACTGGTTACCATTTACCGTAAACCAATTTACAGTGTACCGCTATTAGAGCCACCTCTGTCACCACTGTTACCGGCCTGTGCCCAGTCACAGCTGGGTCCGACGGGTGCCCC
Organism: Sphenodon punctatus; assembly: GCA_003113815.1. Lineage (NCBI taxonomy): Eukaryota > Metazoa > Chordata > Lepidosauria > Sphenodontia > Sphenodontidae > Sphenodon > Sphenodon punctatus. The sequence goes on along the minus strand of QEPC01004065.1, from coordinate 425,263 downwards.
GCAGGAGCTCAGGAGCCCCTGGGGGACACACAGCAAGGACGGAGATAGGGGAAATAGTCCAACTACCTGGTGCCTTAGGCGGGGATACAGCCCCTCAGGCGCCGCAGAGTGGTGGCAAAGATACACCCCCGCAGGTGCCTCAGAGTGATACACCCCCTCAGGCGCTGCAAAGTGATGCCACGGCAGGGCCTTCCAGGGAGTTGCGTTGCTCTGCGCACATACGTGCGCAGGGGGACAGAGTCACCCAAATATAGGGAGAGGCCAAAGAGCACAGCGTTGCCGGTGATCAGCGACGCTGTGATACTGCCCCCCTCGTGTGTGGATTAGCTGCAGAGTGAACCTAGAAGCCAGAAGTTGTGAGAGTGCGTGAACGAGTGGAAGAGCTGAGTGGAGAGTGAGTGTGTGTGTGAGCAGAGGTAAGAGTGGTGTGGTTGTAAGGTGTGGCTCCACTATATCCTTCCCTTTTTGTGCGGGTCCGTCCTTCCCCATGTACCGAGGTTGTGATTACTCTTGTTCCCTCCGCTTCATTCCTGGTTGTACCCTGCTTCCCTCACTGCTTCTGCACCTTCTCCCTGTTCCCAGAGCACTGTGTGGGTGAGTGGGGGTGCAATAGAGGGTTATGGGTGTGGTGCATGGTATGTGAGCAAGGGGGCACACTCAGGGCCTTGCTGTTCCCATTATCCCTATGATGATCTGGCCTTCTCTCCTACTGGAGTAAATGGGCCAAATAAGGGTATTTTCAGACGTTACGAGAGCACGCTCAACCACAGTGAACCACGCTCAATCCCGCGGTGGGGCCAAAGAGCCCTGAATGTCTGTTAGGCGCCCGCCAGATGTTCACCACACCCAATACCCGCATGGGGTCAATTTCAACCACGCTTCCCGGGCTCCCCGCACCAATTCCCGTGGATGCGTGGTCAATGAGATCCCCACCGGGGATCAACCAAACGTAACGTCTGAACGGCAAACACCACCTGGGATCAAA
>QEPC01004065.1:366521-389587 GCA_003113815.1 Sphenodon punctatus | reverse complement strand
GGGGGGGAAGCGGCAGGCACAGGCAGCAAGGGTAGCGTGGCAGGGAGGACCGGCCCAAGGCATCATTGCCCCCCCAGCGAGGGGGCCCCCTGCCACCGCATGGAGTGGGGACGCTGCTACCTGGACCCTGGGTGCAGTGAGTTTTCCATGTACCAACTCCGCATGGTGGCGGCGGTGGACGGGCCCACTCGCTGTGGGGCCATGATGCCTCAGCCAGCCCTGGGCCCCAACAGGCCCGGACCTGGGCGCAACTGAGCCCCCCCTGCACCACGGTAGCTATGCCACTGCATGGAGACTGCGCTTGTGGCCTTGGTTGATGATCTACGTCTGGAGATCGACAAGGTAAACTGTGCCCTGTTGAACTTCTTAGACTCCACAGCGACCTTTGATACAGTTGATCATGAGGTGTTGTTGACACGACTCTGGAACCTGACAGGGGTGCACAGGACTGCTCTTGGGTGGTTCCGTTCGTTCCTGTTGGGGAGGTCCCAGTGGTGGTGATGGGAGCTTGCTCATTGTCTCCCTGGGACCTCCCCTGGGTGTTCTGCAGGGTTCCATCTTATCTCCCCCTTTTTTCAATGTGTATCTGAGGCCTCTGGGCGAGGTTATTCAGAGGCTTGAAGTGAAGTGCCATCAGTATGCTAATGACACTCAGTTCTACCTCGCTTTTTCACCCAACCCAGGTCCTGCCATCTTGGTGCTTATCCAATGTCTGACAGCTGTTCGGGATTGGATGAGGGTGAACCGAATGAAGCTGAAACCAGATAAGACTGAAGTGATGATGACTGGCCGCTCTTGTGTCTTGGAGGGGATTGGGACCCCTGTTATTGAGGGTGTCTGGTCCCCTCTAGTTACCCAGGTTTGCAGCCTTGGAGTGCTTCTGGACCCCTTGTTGCACCTGGAACATCAGGTTGTGGTGGTGGCCAGGAGAGCTTTTCACCAACTTCATCTGGTGAGAAGACTCTGTCCCTTTCTGGACTACTTTAGACACAATGGAGAAAGGGTGGTTACGACCTGAAACACAGACCTGCATGCAGATTCAAATAATCTGCTTTTAAAAAGTTGCGTAGGAAGCGTTGAGAGGCACTGCTGCCATTACAAGCCATGGCTCGCACATTGGTTTGAAACCACATTGGTAAAACCTCAATATCAGGGTTTTACCAATGCAGTTTCAAACCAATGGACGAGCCATGGTTTGTAATAGCAGCGTCACATCTAAAAGCTGCCCATGCGACTTTTAAAAAGCGGATTATTTAAACCCGCTTGCACAGCCAGCACATCTAAAAGCACCCCTAGTGTTGTGTGTAAACATGGCAACGTTCTTCTGCACCCCAATAGCCACTCAACAAACCCTCCTTTGCTGTCCGGAAGAGTCGCAGACAGCAGAAGTGGGTTTTCTCTCATTCTGTGGGTGTCTTTAAACATAACATCAATGGGTGTCTGAATGTGTGTTTTGACCTTGATATGAACACTGGTTTGGCCCTGTGTTCACCATGCTTAGACACACAGCCCAGCTTGGGGTAAATCGTTGTTTTGCTTGCTCCCTGCAAGTGCTGCCACCTCATTCCCCTTGCTATACCTGCTAACATGCCACCCGATAGCATTAGACACAACGTTGGGCACATGTTCAGCAGAAACACGCAAATCTTCCTTGTGATGCAATGGTGTGTTCACATCGTGTGTTCAACAGGTGGCCAAATTGGTGTTTGGATTGTTATGGTGTTTACACACAGTGGTCAAACACGTGCTTAGGGGGTTTGACACCTGATCTTTGTTATGTCTAAAGACACTCCATGTCTCTTGTTATGTCTCGGTATGTGTTAGTGTGTTTGCCATTATGACTGGTGAACGATCATAGAATTCAACACACAGAGCAGCTTTTGTTTGTCTTGCAATTTCCTGAAAACTGAAGCCGCTTCAGCCTCCTCCCCACTTCCTCCACCTCGTATCCCCAGTCCCTCCCAGTGGGGACAGCCAGGCTGTGCTCATTTCCTCTCCCCAGTCAAGCTGCGGTCTCACAAAACTGAAGCTGTGTCAGCCTCTTTCACACCTTCTCCTCGCATCCACATTCCCAGCAGGGACAGCTGAGCTCAGCTCAGTCCCCTCCCCAGTCAATCCACAGTCCCAGCGGGGAGGGTTGGTCCCTCAGACACAGCCTCATTCTGCATGACTCTGTCTTCATGTGCACTCATTTACAGCTCCCCACTCCCCATAATTTCACCCTGGCCCCTATCAATGTGCTCGTTGGTCTTTCATGTGGAACCAGGAAATCCCTTTGTGAGAATGTATGGAGCCACCTCAAAGAACCTTGGGATTTAAAAAGTGACAGCACTGTATGTATAACGAGGGGAAGGCTTCTAGGAGCCTGGGTTGCAGGGGCTGTGTTTGATGCTTGCTTGGAACCAGGTCAGTGGAGAGGGCCAATCACTTACACCTGACCCTCCTCTGCTTCCAGGTATTTCTCCAGGGAGTGGCCACAGAGGGCACCAGCCCAAAGGGCGACGGCCGTTCATGCAGCCGTTCGGGCTGACGGACATGGCGGTGGTGCCCAGGCCCCTTTTGTGAAGACCACTTGAACTCCCCTGGATGTTTTGCCATCTACCTGTTGTATGTACCCAACCCTCCCCTGCTCTATGAAGAAGCTGCAAATTTGCAGTTTAGGAAACCTCGCAAATTGTTGTTAGCCAGCTCCTGGTGCTGTGGAGATTTAGTTCTTCATTTGTGTATTTTAGATTTGTTTTAATCTTGTTGAGTTATTGTTATTTAACTAGATTATTTTAAGGGGGTGCTAATCCCCTTCTTGGAGAGTTACATAGACGGACATTGCATCTGTTTTGTTTAGTTTGTTCAGGTTCCAGGTGCAGTATTTAAGAGTTACCAGGCTTCTTGTTTTTTCTTTTAAAGTTGTCTCCAGGTTTAAGGTGTTCTTTTAAGTACCGGGGTATTTAACGTTGGGTTTTGATTGTTACTGGATTTTATGTATTATGGCTGGTTTATGAGCAGAGCTATTTTAAGTTGCATATTCATTGCATTGGACCAATTGGGGCAAGGCAGAGAAGAATTTATTAAGTCCTTGTGTGATATTCTTAAAGCTCTTGGGATCTCAAGTTGGTAATTTTTCCAAGAGGTGTTATTATGGAACTCCACTTCAGGCTGGTTCCTCCTCCACTAATTTTCAAAGAGGTGATGGAGTGGAAAAAATTCAAGGGGCAGTATTTAAAAATATTCCCCGTATGCAGGCCAAGCTAACTCAATTTTATAGTGTGCAGTCAGGCATGGCAGATCCCAACAGATGAGAATCTTTGAATTATGACGTTCCCTCTGATAATCAGCAGCCCTTGGCCTCCTGTGGGTGTACTTGCAATTTGGAAGGAAAATTCTCCCAGATTGATCACTCATTTAAATCCCTTCTTGGTGATGTTAGACTTCTTAAACTCCACGAGTCATTATTGGACATTAAATTTAGAGAGAGATGAACCAAAAATTAGAGGGATTTGGTGATCTTCTTTTTCAGATGAAGGTGCTGGTGGGGGGTTTGTGGTTGGAATTTTCCAAGACATTGGAAGCTCCAACTGCACCAGTAGTCGCCTTGCCTGAGTGTAAAGATGAGTCTACGCAAACTGCAGGCTGCCAAGCCTCTATAGCTACTCAAGTGGATTTAGGCTTTGGAGCTTGGCAGGGGGACTCCCGCACACCTTCGCACACCTTCATTCCCATTCTACTTGCCCTGAATCATTATTCTTTCAATAGGGGCAGAATGCAGGAGCGGATTGTGATCGAGTGTCAGATAGTATTTCTGACCTAAGGGGACTTGTCCCCAAAGAGAATAAGGTAGAGGTAGTACCTACTTCACCAGATTTATCTCCTAAGGTATGGCCCTAAGAAACCCAGCTTAGATGGACCTCCTGTATAGTTTTCAATCTCAGCAAGAAAAGAAAATTTCAACATAGCTGTTCAACAAACCTTGATCTATTTGCCTTTAAGGAACTCATTAGATATTATATGGGACTAGATTTGGATCCGGCTGAATTACAGTTCTTGCACCCTCTGTGCAGCAAATGACACTTTTTGTGTTGGGAAATAGACTTTGTAAAGATGGATACTGCAATGAGGGTTTGGGAGGCCCTTGAAGGCAACAGGTATTTTTGTTGAAAGTGTAGAAAATTCACTGGTCAGAGCTATTTTACTAGCTAGGGACAGATCTTCTCCCAATATGGCTATCCATCAATTTAACTCCATTTCTCTTATATCTAAGAATTCAAATTAAAATATACAAATATACAAATCTCCCTTAAAGAGCCTTTGAGAATGGATAAGGCCTCCCCAGAATGGTATAGTTGTGACAGAACTGGCTCACCAGATGAATGGGTTTATTCCCATAAAGGCCCTTTTCACACAGACACTCTAATACTGATAAAATGGGTGTTACATTTTATTATACATGTTTCAGGGCTGCAGGTGTGCTCTATGCATGCCCTGCAACATGTATAATCAAATGTAACACCCATTTTATCAGTGTTAGAGTGTCTGTGTGAAAAGGGCCAATATATTCCATCAGTCTTATGAAATGTCCCTAAATTGGTGAATGGAATGCGGAGCAGGAATTGGAAAGTGAGCTGCTTCAAAATGTTCAGGGGGACGATACCTAATTGAAGAGGAATTCTGGCTTGTCTATTTCTTTACTTTCCTGGAGGGATTTAAAAACAAGCTCCTGGATAAAGACTGGTTACTGGTTAGGTTTTGTTTGCAAACATCATATTCTCTGTTTCCAAGTAACTTGGGTGTCAGAAGCTGAGAATGAGTTACTTGGAACTATAGGATACCAGGTTTTTTCTTCATCTGGCATTAGAGCAATGAAGCGAGGTCGTTATGCTGGCGGAGTGACTACTTTGACCTCTCTGTCTCTTCTGGGTAAATGTAAACAAATCCTCTCAAAACTTCAGAGTGTTATCATTGTAGATGGGTCTGTTGCTGGGCCAGTGACATACATATTGATTAATGCCTATGTGCCACCGGAAACTTCCCCCTTATACGATAAGAACATTTGGTCCCAGTTTAAGATAATGTTGGAGGAGCTTGAGAGCTCCTCCCCTAAAGGCATCCTCATTTTAATTGGTGACCTAAATGCTAGGACAGGAATAGAAACTCAAGAAATATCTGACCATGGTTTAGTCAGTGTAGCCTTGGTTCCCTCTAGCGCTTCCAAGGATCTCCATAAATAGAGCAGGTTCCTTTTTGTTGGATATCTTAGACAAATTTAATTTGATTATACACAATGAGAGAGCGAATTTAGATTTATTTGGAGAACTTAAATTTGATTCTCCATTGAGTGCCAGCGTAGTTGATTATTTTATCGCTTCCATCTTAGAGACTTTTCTGGCCCCTTAATTGTAGCTAGGCCTGAGAGTAGTCATCATCCTTTGGTAGTGGGCTTTGAGAACATAACACAGACATTGCATTTTACTCCAACCCAGCCCTTAGTTGAGAGGAAACAATCTGGGAAGTCTTGTGTGAAATGGTCAGATGACACATTTCTAAAAATGGCAGATTTCTTATATACGGAAGAGGTGGTTAATCTTAAAGAGGAAACTGAATCTGCCTCCTTTTCCATCTCTGTAGATGAAGCCTTTAGGACATTGGGAAGCATATTGGAAAGTATTGTTGCTAGAACTAGTTCCAATACAGTTGGACCATGCAGTTCCCTTCTCAGTAGAGGCGGATATGACAGGGAATGCCACCAGCCAAACGTGACTTGCTCAAACTCAGGAAGTTTTGGGTTCTACAGCAGATTCCCGCAAATTGGGATTCTTTTAGTAATGCCCAGAAAGCATATAAGAAACTCTTTTATACCAAAAGAAATGCTAAAGCTGAGCAAATTTGGTTACAGCTGCAAACTGCAACTAGCCTTCAAGACTCCCGGATGTTTTGGGCAATTATAAATGCTTCCCTTGGGGGAGAGTTAGGGTGCCTAACTGTACACCCTCTATCAGTGAAAGAGATTGGATTACACATTTTCTATCTATATTTAATCCCTCAGAAGGTATTTATGTTTTCCCTATAAATTGCTCCCAAATGGAGAATGATGAAGAAGTTACAGAGGAAACATTGCTGCCAATAGTAACAGAAGATGAGATTTGTACTTATATCATGGCCTTGAGGTCAGGAAAGACTCCTGGTGTTGATCATATACCACCTGAGCTATACAGGGACTTTGCCACATGGTGGGCTCCTATCCTGGCAAAATTATTTAACTTATGTAACTTGCGCAGATCAGCACCTTCTTTCTGGAATACAACTATCTTTGTGCCTATATTCAAAAGTGGGAAGAAAACAGATCCCGCTTGCTATAGGCCAATAAATCTGTTACCTATTGTGGGGAAGAGTTATTCTCATTTCCTTTTGGAAGAATTGGATGCATGGGTCTTTGATCATCAGCTTCTAGCAGAGGAACAATCAGGTTTTCGACCGGATCATTCAGTCATGGATAATGGCTTCATTTTGATGCATCTCATTGATAAGTATGTTACTATTAGGAATGGAAAATTATATGTAGCCTTTATTGATTTCTCAAAGGCTTTTGACATCGTGGACAGAGGTAGGCTTTGGGCCAAACAGGAATGGGTATAAACCACCATCTTTTGGAAATGATTATGTCCTTGCATACAGAAACAGATGCAATTATAAGACTAGACAACATAGGAAATTATTCAAAATCTTTCCCCATTGCCTCAGGAGTAAGACTGGGATGCTTTTTGGCCCCTTTGCTTTTCTGCCTTTATTTAAACCATTTAGCCACTCTGATTAATGAAGCTGGGTGCACTCCTCCCAAGATCGGGGATAGATCCATAGGCATTTTGATGTATGCAGATGATGTCATGATAATGTCGCAGACCCGGCAAGGTCTGCAGCATTGCTTGGCTCTTTTGCACTAGTATTCTATAGATAACAACTGATTGTAAACACAAAAAAGTCACAAGTGGTCTGTTTTGGTCCTGGAAAAAGTCAACATGAGTGGATCCTGGGAGGGCATAAACTTCCACAAGTATCTAAGTATATTTACTTGGGGATTTGTTTTTCTGTGTCAGGTTCTTGGGCAGCACATAAAAAATCTATAATGGATAGAGCCACTAGTACGGTAGCGGGGATATTAAGATTATATTGATCTACTAACAGTATTAGTGTGCGCTCAGTTTATGAGGTGTATAGGTCCAAAGTACCCCCACAGGTCTTATATGGATCAGAGCTTTTTTTTCACATCAAAAGGAGACAGATGTTGTCCAAAATAAATTTCTTAGAGGCTTATTGGGTGCTCCCATTGCCACACCAACAGCCATGCTCAGGGCCGAAACTGGAACCTATCCGTTATCGGTTCTAGCCAATTTAAGAGCTCTTGGGTATTGGCTAAACATCTGTAAGATGGATCCTGCCTGATTGCCAGCGATATGCTGGACTGAGCAGGTCAGGCATGAAGGGGCCAAGTCATACCAATGGTGGAGTGAAGTTTTGAGAATGCTCTGTAGGGCAGTTTTTTCACCAGATTTTTGTGCTCTATCTAGTAGTCAGCAACTAATGCAAAATATCAAGCAAAGGTTCCTAGACATTGCTGTTCAGGAAGAGTTAGCAAAGCAAGATTGCCCCATGTTATGCAGTATTTAAGACTCAATTCCAGTTTGAATCATATCTTGTTCAGCTGCCCTCATTCCACCTACGAAGACACATGACATTGGGTCATTTTCATCTTGTTGAGTCCTCAGGGGCAGGTATGCAGGGATCCCCTTTGGAGATAGATTATGTTGTCCACTCTTGACCCCTCTGACCCTTCTAGCTACCGTCCTGTCTCACTCCTTCCTTTTGCTTCCAAGCTACTCCTGCTGCCTTGACTTCCTCTCCACCAACTCCTCCCTTGACCCCCTCCAATCTGGCTTCCGTCCCCTTCACTCTACTGAAACTGCTCTCGCTAAGATCACCAACGATCTTCTTGTGGCTAAATCTAATTGCCTCTACTCCATTTTTGTCCTCCTTGACCTCTCTGCTACCTTCAGTACTATTGATCACTCACTCTTACTGGACTCACTTCACTCTCTCGGATTCCGTGGCTCCGTCCTTGACTGGTTCTCCTTCTACCTCTCTGACTGCTCCTTCAATGAGTCTCTTGCCAACTCCACCACCTCCTCCTCCTTTCCCCTCTTGGTTGGTGTTCCTCAAGGCTCTGTCCTTGGCCCTCTCCTCATCTTTATCTACACCCTGTCCCTAGGCAAACTCATTGCCTCCCATGGCTTCCAATATCACCTCTATGCTGATGACACTCAACTCTATCTCTCTACTCCCTCCCTCTCTCTCTCTCCATCTGTTCGAGCTTGCTTCACCAGCTGTGTCTCTGATATCTCTACCTGGATGTTTCAACATCAACTCAAACTCAACATGGCCTCCCATCCTTCCTCTCCCTCTTCCCTGTCGATCCTTATCAATGAGATCACCATCCTTCCCGTCCCCCAAGCCCATAGCTTAGGCTTCATTTCTGACTAACCCCTTTCTTTTAAACCCTACATCGACTCTGTTGCCAAATCCTTTTGCTTCTCCCTCCATAACATTGCTAAGATTCGCCTTTTTCTCTCTGTTTCCTCTGCCAAAACCATTGTTCACGCCCTAGTCATCTCTCGCCTCGATTACTGTAACCTCCTTCTCACTGGCCTCCCTCCCTCTCCCCATATCTCCATCCAAAACTCTGCTGCCAGGGTAATCCACCTCACTATAAGGATCACCTCAGGGGGCAGGGGAACTCAGAGATGTCAAGGGGCACGGCGAGCCTCACTCACCCCCCCAGCCGGACCACCGCAAGCCCCTGCCGCCCTGATCACGCTCACGCACCCTGCAAGGGACTGGAACCAGGCAAACCCCAGCAATGCTACCGCAGTTGGAGCCAGCGGGGACGCGGCCCCAGGGCAGGCTCTGCCCCTGCAACCCCACGTGGTAATGAGGAATGAACCCGGAAGCACATCAACAGCATGGCCAGAGGCCACGCCCCCGACCCCCGGTCCGCGGTGCTCAGAGCGGCTGCGGCACTGCCTGGAACAGACCTATAAATAGAGGGCTCCCTCGCATTGTCATTGCTGGTGATCGGTACTTTCATGCCCGTGAGACTGGCCCCCGTTCATCTGTGCTTGGATCTTGGTTTTCCTTGAATCTACTGGTGTTTGACGTGAGAGTGTGCAGAGTGTGTGCTGGGAGTAGGGATGGGCGAATGCGGTTCGGAAGTTTGGAGTTCAGACCGAGCTCGGTCTGTTCAGTTGACCAAACCGAACTTGAATTTCAAACCGAGCCGAACTTCCGAACTCAGTTCTGTTCGCCCATCCCTAGCGGCAACACACACCAAAAAACCTGGTTTTGAATGGCCGAACTTGGTTTGGAAGTTTGGAATTTGACCGAACTTGGTCTGTTCGGTTGGCCGAACCGAACTTCCGAACGGAACTTGAATTTCAAACCGAACCGAATTTCCGAACTCGAATTTCAAACCGAACCAAATTTCCAAACTCCATTCTGTTCGCCCATCACTAGCTGGGAGAGTTTGTGTGAGTGAGTGCTGCGTGACTCAGGTAAGCTTCTGCCCCTGTGGGTGTCCTCGCGGTTCACTTTCCCCTGGTATTCCCCGTGTGCAAGACCTGTCCCCCTTCCTGTTCCTAGGTTCTGGGCACTCCATCCCTCCTTCACTGTTGTGCACTTCTCCGCCACCCCTGCTCCCCGTGTGTGTGTGATTGGTGACCACCTTCAGGTGTGCGCACCTCCCAGGGCCCTATGATGATCTAGGCTGGAGACTGATACTCCCAACAGCCCTATTAGATCCTGAAGGTTTGTTTCCCGGCACTACCTTGCGGTCTGCGAAAGGGTATTTGTGTGGAGGTTGTAACCCCCTTCCCTGCCCTAGCAAACCCCAATCCCCACAGTATCACCAGCATATACAATCCTTTCCCAGGGATCCCTCCCAGTGACTAGAGGGTGCGCCCCTAACCATGGATAAATTGGCAGCCAATCTCCAAGAGCTTACCTGAGTGGTACAGTCCCTAGCACTGGAGATAAAGGACCTTAAGGCACAGCAAACGCCTGGAGGGAACCCTGGGGTGGTGTCTCCACCACCTCCTCCACCCTTACCACCCCTATTGGCCCCAGTCCCGTTAGGAGCAGCTGTAGCGGTACCCCGAGAACCCAAGGGCCCTATCATTTCCAAATTTTCAGGGGATCAATGGGCATTGCAGGGATTCCTAGTGCTGTGTGAATTAACTTTTACCCAACAACCCAAGACCTACGATACCAATGCCTGGAAGGTGGCCTTTGTGATAGGGCTACTAGAGGGCACCGCATTGGCTTGGGCCACCCCACTGCTTACAGGGAAGAGCCCGCTATTGACAGACTATGCGCGGTTTATCCGCGAGTTCACCTTTCTTTTTGACTACCCCCATTGCATTAAGGATGCAGAGAATGCAATTGTAGGGTTAAAACAGGAGCGAGGCCCGCTCTTGGAGTACATAACAAAGTTCCAACAGCTGGCGATAGACTTGAACTGTACAGAACACGTGTTAAAAGTAATGTTTCAGCGGGGTTTGAGTGACGAGCTGAAGGATCAGCTCACGTTTACCACTACCCCTGAGACCTGGGGGGGCCTTGGTGACTCTGACTCTCCAGATAGATGAAAGGCTCATGGAACGCAGACGAGAAAGGTGCCAGGAGACCTTTCAAGGACCCTTGCCATGAGTCATGCCTACAGTGACGGGGGAGGCTGACGCTGGCCAGGAAACTGAACCGGAGCCTATGCAAATAGGGGCTTCTAGGGGACCCCTATCTGCGGTGGAACAAGAAAATCATCGGGTCCAGAGCCTTTGATTTTATTGCAGAGATCCGGTGCACTTTGCTCTGAATTGTCCATCACTCGCCTCGGCACGACGAGGGCAGGGAAAAAGCCCGGCCCTGGGAGCTGTAGGGAGGCTTCTGGGAACATAGGACACACCCCTGACTCTCAGAACTCAGGTCTTGGGTACAATACCTGGGAGTGCCTTGCATGTGCGCATCCCTGTCAGGCTCAGCGTGGCCTCAACCAGAAGTCTCATTGTGTGGGCCTGAATAGACTCCAGGGCCTTGGGGAACTTTATGGACAAGGGGTTTTTGCAACAACACAACATCCCCAATACCCAAAGGTTTCCTCCAGAACAAGTGCATACTATAGACGACTCTCCTCTAAGTTCTGGGCCCATCATCACCCAGACCACCGATCTGCAAGTAACTATTGGCCCCCACATGGAAAGGATGCAGTTTGACATTGTAGCCACCCTGATGTTCACTGTCGTGTTGGGCATGCCATGGCTTTATCAGCATAACCCCAGCATCCATTGGATTAATTGGACACTGACTTTCAACTCAGGATATTGTAATTTGCATTGTTTCCTAGCTCCCCCTCGGGGCGCCTTGGCAACAGCAGAGCACATGGCTGTGGGACAGCTACCCGCCCAATATAGTGACTTTGCCGACATCTTTGACAAAAAAGAAGCCACTATCTTACCCCCACATTGCCCCTAAGATTGTCCAATTGACCTAGTACCAGGGACAGAACCCCCCTATGGTCGCATCTATGCTCTTCTGGCCCCAGAACTAGATACCTTGAAGAAATACATAGACAGCCTTAAACAGGGATTCATCCGGCATTTCTCGTCACCCACAGGGCCCCCCCTGTTCTTTGTTCCGAAGAAGGATGGGGGGCTCTGCCCTTGTATCGACTATCGGGGGTTGAATGCTATTACTATTAAAAATTGTTACCCGCTTCTCCTAATACCAGAATTATAGAATCAGTTGCATGGGGCAACAATCTTTATGAAACTTGATCTATGCGGGGCCTATAACCTGTTGCGAGTCCACCAGGGGGATGAATGGAAAATGTCCTTCCGGACCAGGTATGGGCACTTCGAATATCTTGTCATGCCTTTTGGCCTGGCCAATGCCTCAGCCACATTTCAGCACCTGATAAACAATGTTTTTCGTGACATGCTGGACACCTACGTAGTGGCGTACCTGGATGATATTCTTATTTTTTCATCAACCTTGACAGAACATGTGCAAGAAGTCCGCACCGTCCTGCACCGGTTGCGCCACAACCATCTCTTCTGTAAATTGGAAAAGTGTGCATTCCACGTAACTACTATCGATTTCTTAGGATTTGTCATTTCACCCCGAGGAATTGAAATGGACAAAAAGAAAATAACGGCCATCTTACAATGGGTTCCGCCGCTTTCAGTCAAGGCCCTTCAGAGTTTTCTTGGTACTGCCAATTATTACCGTCAGTACATTCCTAACTATGCTAAGGTCACTGAACCCCTCACATTCCTGTTATGAAAAGGCGTGCCCTATGAATGGACGACGAATCAACAACAAGCCTTTGAAAGGCTTAAGCAAATCTTTACCCAAGCCCCCATACTACAACACCCCGACTTCAATAAACCCTTTATCTTAGAAACTGACGCATCAAGCATCGACATCGGAGCAGTGCTCCTTCAACCAAACACTGACAGAAACAAATTATTGCCGTGTGCATATTATTCTCAACAGCTCTCAGGCGCAGAGAAGAACTATACCGTCTTAGACAGAGAACTCCTAGCCATTAAGGCAGCCTTTATGACCTGGAGGCATTACCTAGAGGGGGCTGCCCACCCGGCCACCATTATAACAGATCACCAAAATCTTACGTATCTACAGACCACCCGGATTGCCAACGCCTGACATGGGCGTTGGGCCCTTCTCTTTGCCTGGCTCAATTTTACTATTAGATATTGCCCCGGCTATCAAAACATCGTAGCTGACGCCCTATCTCATTGCACTGAAGAAGGGGAACCCCCGGACAACAGAGGGAGCCTCTTATTGAAACCTCATACCGTGGCAGTGACACTGATCTTGTCTACACAGCTGCAAAAGTACTCCCAACAAGTCCTGCCACCAGGGGGCCCTGATACTTACCATCAAGTGGGGACCCTGTACTACCATCAGGATAAGATCATTGTGCCAAATTCAGCATGTTCCCAGATATTGTGGGGACACCACAATGCCCCGTTAGCTGGACACCCCGGGGTCAAGCGTACCCTGGACTTGGTGCAGCGTCAATTGTGGTGACCCACACTAAGGACAGATGTACGAGACTATGAGCACATTCCCACATACAGCAAATCAGCGCATGTTTCTTTCCCCCACATAATTTAATGCTGTGGGAAAGTCTCCATGCACTTAATTTGCTGTACTTGCGTTTGTTTAACAAATGCATGAGAGGGCAGCGAAAACCTACCTTTGTAGAAGCGCATGTACACAGACCTGCATGGCTCCTGCTGTGAGAACACTGCAGAATGCGCATGGCCGAAAGTCCTCTCTTCACTTCCGGGTTCCCCTGCCGCTGGCCTTTGTCGGCTTCAGGTTGTTATCCAGCTGGCTCCTTTCACTGTACTTTCCCGCAGCTAGACTGGTCTCTCTCTGGCAGGCTTCCCTTCATTTGCTGTCTGATGAAGATCTTCCTGGCCCCCGTAGTGGCTGCTTATTGAGCTGCCACCGCCGCTGCATCCTTCCCCGCATGGAGCCACCGCCGCCGCTGCATCCTTCCCCGCATGGCGCCGCCGCCGCCACTGCCTCCTTCCCCCGCATAAATCATCTTGTTAGTAAGAATGTCACTAGCGCATTCTGTAAAGTAGTTTGAATGCGCTAGTGACATGCTGGTGTGAATGAATGTAGGTGCATTTTTAAATTGCCTGCATTCACAAACACCAGCGTGTTTCAGTATGTGGGAATGTGCTCTAAGTTACTAAATGTTCCGTGTGCGCCCTGACCAAGGTGCCCCGACAAAAACCTCAAGGACTCTTGCAGCTAGCTCCACTCCCTCGAGGGCTGTGGCAGAGAATCATGGTAGACTTCATCGTCGAATTACCCCCATTCCATAATTACACCACGATTCTGGTTATCGTGGATCACTTCTCAAAAATGGGACATTTTGTCGCCTGCATAGCGACCTACAGGTGCCCAAACAGCACAACATTTACTACAGCACGTCATTAAATTGCATGGTGTACCCTTGGAGATTGTGTCTGACCAGGGAACACAGTTCACTTGGAAGTTCCTTCTGGCCAGTCTCCAGATTAAAATATGCTTAACCACGGCCTACCATCCACAAGCCAATGGGCAGGTGGAACGTACCAATCAAACTCTGGAACAGTACCTTCACTGCTACACTGATTACCAACAAGACAATTGGGACGATCTACTTCCATTGGCAGAGTTTACAATAATACCTTAAATGCATCTCTAGGTGCTTCCCCTTTCTTTGTCACCTATGGGTACCATCCACGGATCTGCCTTCCGGAAGTCACGGCCTTAACAGTGCCGGCCACCGGTGCCTTGGTGACTCGAATCCACAAGGCGCAGACTGTGGCCACTAAGATGCTTCAAATAGCATGTCAACGCTACAAGAAATACGCGGATCAACACTGACAACCTGCACGAGAATACCAACCAGGGGAGTGGGTTTGGATTGACCGGCGACATTACCCCTCCAAGCGACCTTCTCCCAAGTTGGATTATCGTTATATGGGATCCTTTCCCATCGCACGAAGAATTAATGAAGTAACCTATATGGTGAGCTTACCTCGACACTTTCATATCCACCCATCATTCCACGTGTCCCTCTTGAAACCTGCACAGGCTCCTGTGCACGGTAGGAGGCCAACCTCACGCCCCTTCCAGCATCAGCGGAATATGAAGTCCGATGGATTCTCTATGCTCGGCAACACCACGGGCGACTGGTCTATCTGATTGATTGGAAAGGCTATGGGCCCTCAGAGCGGTCTTGGGAAAAGGCATCCGACGTTCATGCACCGTGTCTCATTCGCCTCTTTTACGCCCGCTACTCCTTGAAACCTGTACATGCGTATCGGCCTTGGAGGGGGGGTGCTATAAGGATCGCCTCAGGGGGCAGGGGAACTCGGAGACGTTGAGGGACACGGCGAGCCTCACTCACCCTCCCAGCCGGACCACCGCAAGCCCCTGCCACCCCGATCACACTCGCACCCCTTGCAGGGGATCGGAACCAGGCAAACTCCAGTAACGCTACCGTAGCTGGAGCTGGCAGGGACGCAGCCCCAGGGCAGGCTCCGCCCCCGCGACCCTACGTGGTAATGAGGAATGAACCCGGAAGCACATCAACAGCATGGCCAGAGGCCACGCCCCTGACCCCCGCTCCGTGGTGCTCAGAGCGGCTGCAGCACTGCCTGGAACAGACCTATAAATAGAGGGCTCCCTCGCATTGTCATTGCTGGTGATCGGTGCTTTCATGCCCGTGAGACTGGCCACCGGTCATCTGTGCTTGGATCTTGGTTTTCCTTGAATCTACTGGTGTTTGACGTGAGTGTGTGCAGCGTGCATGCTGGGAATATTTGTGTGAGTGAGTGCTGCGTGACTCAGGTAAGCTTCTGCCCCTGTGGGTGTCCTCGCGGTTCACTTCCCCCTGGTAATCTCCATGCGCAAGACCTGTCCCCCTTCCTGTTCCTAGGTTCTGGGCACTCCGTCCCTCCTTCACTGTTGTGCACTCCTCCGCCACCCCCGCTCCCCGTGTGTGCGATTGGTGACTGCCTTCAGGTGTGCGCACCTCCCAGGGCCCTATGATGATCTAGGCTGGGACCGATACTCCCAACAGCCCTATTAGATCCTGAGGGTTTGTTTCCTGGCACTACCTTGCGGTCTACGAAAGAGTATTTGTGTGGAGGTTGTAACCCCCTTCTCTGCCCTAGCGAGCCCCAATCCCCACACTCACTAGTCTCTTTGACCACGTGCAACCCCTTCTCTCTTCACTGGCTCCCCCTTCCTGAATGAATCCTGCACGAGCTCTTAGTCTTCATCTATAAAGCTCTTCCCAGCCTTGCTCCCCCCTACCTCTCTGCACTAATTTCCCTCCGTACTCCAGTTCATGAACTTCCTTCTTCCTCTGTCCCCTCTCTCGCCCTCCCACACCTCCCCTAACTGCCTTTGTCCCTTCTCCCTACCTGCCCCCCATGCCTTGAACTCCCTCCCTGCCCACATCCGCCTCTTCCCCTCCCTTTGTATTTTCAAATCCCTCCTCAAGACCCACCTCTTTCGCTCTGCCCTCCCCGACTCCTCATTCCCCTCTCCTAACTCCTGCTGATACCTACTATTCAGTACAATCTATTACCTGAAGTCTGTGTACTCATATCCTCATCACATGGACCAGCCAGCCATCATTCTCGATGTAACCAAGATAAGCACGTACACATGAGACCTTGCATCTTCGTGAATGTTACACTTCTACTCTCTCCCTGTGTTCCCCTTCCTTTATCTCCCCTCCTCCCCACCCCACCCCCGTCTCTCAGGTTGTAAGCCATAGGGCAGGGACCATGTCTATTCCATTACTTTGTAAAGTGCCAGGTACATTGCTGGCGCTATATAAATGCTTACTACTACTAGTACTAATAATGTTCTTGCTTCCTTGATGAAATAGAAACAATAGATCATATTATGTTTATCTGTCTGCATTTGGAGGTGCTAAGGACTTGCTGGATTACCCCGCTGTATGGAGAAAAGGTGTTTTGCTCCCAGGTGCAAAAGATTGCTTTTTTGTTGAACTCAGAGGATTCCTCTGTTATGAAAATTGTCTCAATTTTCTTTGTGCTTGTCCTCCGCCTTAAACAAAGTCTCCTTTGACTTAAAAGTGAAGTCTTTCTTGTTAGATTGAATGTACTACTTGTATTTTTGGTTTAAATGGTGAATAGCCGTAATAAATTTGATGATGATGATGTATAATGAAGGAAATCCCTTTGTGAGAATATACGGAGCCATCTCAAAGAACCTTGGGATTTAAAAGTGACAGCACTGTATAGCGAAGGGAGGGAGCAGTGCATCATGGGATATCATGCTTTTTACTGAGGTGAGGGAGCAGCACATGATGGGATATCATCTGGGGAAGCTGTGGCGGACTGCGCATCACTGCTGACATCCAGTGTTTAAATAAGCACCTGTAGATGTAATTGTGTAAGCAATGCAACGCAGCAAAACAGTGGTGTCAACACACATCCAGACACCCATTTCTGTTCTGTCTTAAAGCTGCCCTCTTTCTGACTCAGATCTGACCACCAACATCCATGATTTCATTACCTCAAGGCTAGACTACTGCAATGCGCTCTATGTGGGGCTACCCTTGGTGACTGTTTGGAAGCTGCAGCTGGTGCAGAAGACAGTGGCCCGGTTCCTTTCAGGGGTGGGTTGCCACGAGCACGTTACACCAAGGCTCTACAATCTACACTGGCACCCCATAGCCGTCTGGGCACAGTTCAAGGTGTTCTTTTTGACCACTGAAGGCCATTAAGGCCTGGCCCCCACATATCAGAGAGATTGCCTTTCCTTCCATGCTCTACTGCAGACTCTGCAGTCGGCTGGGAGTGCTCTCTTGCACGTACCACCAGCCAATCTTGTCAGTTTGACAAGGGCCCACAGGGAGGTGGTTCTTGGTTGCTGGATGCTGCCCCAGTATTATCAAGCCCCCCCCCCCCCGAGGTTTATCAGAGCCTGAGCCTACACATATTTCAGAGGCAGTGTAAAACGTTTCTCTTTATAGGCAAAACATTTGGAAGGCAGGGCTAGGAGTTGTGGGTGGGAGGGTTAGGGGTGACAGTGGCTTTTTCTTTTCATGAGATTTTTTTTGTATTTCTATTTTGTGTGTTTTCTGTAAGCTGCCCTGAGCCTTAAGGGAAGGGTGGGTTAGAAGTCTGAATAAATAAATAAATAAAAATAAAGTTACAGTTGCCAAGTGCTGGCAGGTATAAAACCAGGTATGAACCGCCAGGAATAGCAGGTGCTGCCTCTGGGAGACATAATAGTCTGGAAGAAAGAAACAGCTGGGGCAGCTTCTTCTTCCCATGGCTGTGATTCATGGGGGGCGGGGGGAGAATGCCTGCCTGTGTATTAGACTGGTCACACTAAAGCTGTGAGTGCAGGCTGCACGAGCGCAGATGAAATACACTCAGGGGGATGCCCATTTATTATGTGAGTGGGGGCTGTATGGAATGACCCCGGACTGCAGTGTGCTATCGTCTCGTCTGTTAACACCCTACTATTTTTTCGCCATCACCACCCATGGGGGGAAATGCAGTGAACATGGGTTCCTGGGGATGGGGAACCACAACCTCAGGGTCAAAACCTAGTCCATGGCTAGTTTTTATTTGGCCCCTTTCAAATGTGTGAATCTGGCCCATGGACCCAGTCCCAACCCTCAGGTCTTGAAAGACTGAGCTATGGGGAAGGGAGCAGAGATGAGGGCATGCTTGCAGTAATGGGGGATGGATCCACAGCATAGATCCATAATCTGGACCCCCACCCCCTCTTCCCCTTATCTCAAGCAAAACCCTTAAACACTCTGCTCCCAACTCCTATCTGGGCTGGCCCACGGAGTTTTTACTAATCTTCAAGGTGGCCTACAGGAGGAAAAAGCTTCCCTAGCTCTGCTTTAGAACGTACTCCATTACAGATTTCTTCTCCATCGTGAAATGTGTCAACATAGCCCTGGAATCTCCTAGGGGCTGTGTCTGAACAGAACTTGGCATATCAGAAGAAGAAAGGGTATCACTGTATTTTATAGGCTAGTGAAGTAGCAATAATAATTTATACAGAGAGCATGCTCTTTGAATCTCTGCGTGTGTGTGCATCCCAAGTGTGTGTTGCTTGCTTTCAAGCAGGGAGTGCGTGCGAGTGTCTCTTTCTGAGACAGGGAGGAGTACAAAGCTCGCAAAACAGCTTTTACATCAAAGAGGTTTATTCTCAGTGTTACTAAATTCAGACTCCTCTGCTAAATTATTAAAAGCTTGTCAGCCTGTGCAGAGATCTGAAAGCACTACAAGCTCAGTTTCTAAGTACAGAGTCTCCATATGTGGGGGGTGGGCATAATCCCTAGTCTTATTACCTTTAATAGAATATTTCCCCCTTAGTTTGTATTCATGCTTCTTCCTTTTGCTGTGACTAGATGGCTGGATTTTATTTATTTATTTTATTTATTACAAATCTTAATACCCCTCCTCTCCTGACACAGCAGCTCGAGGTGACGTACAATAAGCAAATAGACATTAAAACACATAAAACAACTTATACCAAGGAGGATTAAAAAACAATTCCTTCCCCCCCAACCTATTCCCCCCCCCCTTCACCCATCTCCCCTGCCAAATGCCAGGCGGAACACCCAGGTCTTACAATTACGTCGAAAAGAGGGGAGATCCGGAGTCAATCGAGCCTCCACCGGAAGGGAGTTCCGCAGCTGTGGTGCAGCCACTGAGAACACCCTCTCCATTGTGGCCCACCAAAGAACTTGGGGGACGTTGAGGAGGGCACCTCTGGATGTCCACAGGGGCCGATCTAGAATCCGAGGGGTGAGGTGGTCCTGCAGATAGGTAGGACCTAGACCGTTTAGGGCTTTATAGGCAAGCACCAACACCTTGAATCGGGCCCAGAAGACTACGGGCAGCCAGTGCAGAGATTGGAGAACTGATGTAATATGCTCCCGGCGGTTCAGTTCCACCAGGAGATGGGCCACCACATTCTGCACCAGCTGCAGTCTCTGAACCATCACCATGGGTAGCCCCACGTAGAGCACATTACAATAATCCAGTCGAGAGGTGATGAAAGCATGGATGACAATGGCTAGGTCAGAGTCCGAAACATACGGCCAAAGCCGTCGCACCAGATGTAATTAAAGAAAAGCACTCCTTGCCACAGCCTCCACCTGAACATCCAAGTGGAGTTGCGAGTCAAGGAGCACCCCCAGACTCCACATCTGTGAGAAGTGGAGGAAAGACACCATCAATAAGGGGGGCCATTGTCTCCACCGCTTTACCTACCAGCATCACCTCCATCTTGTTAGGATTCAGCCTCAGTCGATTAGCCCTCATCCAGTCCCTCACAGCTGCCAGACACCGAGCAAGCACCAAGACTGCCGGACCTGGGTCTGATGAAAAAGAGTGGTAAAGCTGGGTGTCATTCGCGTATTGATGACACCGCATGCCAACCCCCCGACCACCTCACCAAGCAGCTGCATGTACACGTTGAACAGGAGAGGGGACAAGACAGAAACCTGCTGGACTCCACACGAGAGGTCTCAGTATGATGAAAAATGATCCCTAAGCACCACTCGCTGAATTCTTCTGGCCAGGAAGGAGCGGAGCCATTCAAGAACCATCCCGCCCACTGCTGCATGGTCCCGCAGGCGCATCACCAACAACTCGTGGTCAACGGTATCAAATGCAGCCGACAGATCAAATAGAATCAGCAGGGTCGAATGACCCTGGACCAATTCCTGGTGTAGGCCATTGACCAACGCCACAAGTGCAGTCTCAGTGCCATAATCTGGATGAAATCCAGACTGCGAGGGATCAAGAAAACTGATACGGTCCAGATGCTTCTGAAGCTGTCGGGCCACTACCCGTTCAATAACCTTCCCTAAAAAGGGAAGGTTAGAAAGAGGCCGATAGCTGGCAAGGGAGTCAATGTCAAGTGATGGTTTCTTGAGCAGAGGCTGCACCACCGCCTCTTTGAGACAGCCTGGCACTCTGCCCTCCCGAAGGGAGGCATTGACCACCCCAGCCAGCAACGGCCCCATTATCTTCTGGCAGGCCTTAACCAGCCAGGACGGGCATGGATCTAATTCACAAGAGGTGGCCCTGACCACTCCAAGAACATCTTCCACATTGGCGGGTGTCACTGACTGAAATTGACCCCATAAATTTGGACAAGGTGGGTTTCTATAACCTCCGGTTTCCCTAGCGTAATAAGTGTGGCATCGAAGTCGTGATGAATCCAAGCAATTTTATCCACAAAATAATCCACAAACATGTCACAGCAAGCACTAGATGACTCCACTCTCAGGTGGAGGGAGGCCTGACTGACCAGCCCTCACCCCACCCAGAAAAGCTCCGCTGGATGGGATTTTGCGGATGCCATGAGGGTAGCAAAAACTTTTTTTTTGCTGCCCACATAGTCACAGCATAGGCTCGTAAACTAGCTCTACGATGCAATCTGTCAGCTTCAGCACATGAATGACACCACCATTGCTCTAACCACCACCCATCTTGCTTCAGCACCTGCAACTCCTCAGAAAACCAAGGAGGCCTGCGGTGCTGTCACCTGGGAAGCGAACACCTACGAGCCATCTGATCAATGGCCCCCGTCAGCAGAGTATGTCATAACACAACAAGGTCATCAATGAGATGGTCATCAAGATCAAGGATATCTCACCCAGAGCATTCCGGAACCATCAGTTTCCAGGGGCGACCCATTCAATTGGTTCTGCACCCTTCCGGGGGCAGACATGTGCCAGGAGAGAGGCCTGTAGGAGATAATGATCTGTCCATGACAAGGGCACAGCTGATATTTCCCTCATTCACAGAACCCCCGCCTCAAGGCCAGTGCAAAACATAAGGTCTAAGGTATGTCCCTCCTGATGGGTCAGGCCGACGACCATCTGGGACAGACCCATAGTTGCCATGGCAGTCATGAACTCATGCTCCACTTCTCCAAGGTCAGCATCAGCATGGATATTGAAGTCCCCAAAGACTAATGTCTTTGGGGACCGCAACACCGCCTCCGCTACTGACTCCACTAGAGCTTGTAGGGAAGCTGCCGTACAGGTAGGTGCACGATATACAAGCAGCACTCCCAAACTGTCTCCTGCCAAATCAGTCACTGGATGGAGACCCTCAATACCCAATATTAATTGCACTGGATACCTCCAAACAGACCATGACTCCCTAAAAATCACACCGTCCCCCCGACCATGGCTGATGCTGCATGGAATACCTGGCTGGAACCAGGTCAGCCAAAATAGAACCCGACTCAGTGTCCAGCCAGATTTCCGTGATACATATGAGGTCGGCTGCATGGTCCAGGATCAATTCCTGGACAGTTGTCGCCTTACTGATCACCGACCTCGCATTTAATAACATCTGAGCAAGGTCAGAGGCCCTCTGAACATGAACCACCTGCCCAGCTGCCTGGGAGGTGGTGAGTGGGACAGGTAAGAAGCACCTGTCCTGCCTCACTGATCTAACATCCCTCCAATGGGGCCCATATCTCCCCCATCCCATCATGACCCCAATGGCCGTGTCCCTCCTCCTGGCCGGCCCCAGCCCCGACTCCCCTCTGGCTGCTCCGCCCCAGTAGCGGGAGAGACCCCCACACCCCAACCCACCACAACAATGGGGAAAACCCCCATGCCTCATCCCATCATAATTTCTAATCCCCCCATCCCTAACCCAGTCCCTCTCCATTTTTCACCTCCTAAATTCCTCAACCACCCCCAAACCACACTATTTACCCCCCTCAGCTAACCTCCCGCCAGTTACCATACTGATATGCCCTATCAAGACACCTCAAATCTGATATGGGCTTGTGCCCCAAGCCCCACACCCAAGGGCCCTTCAGCGTGGCCCTTAGGTGTGTGCCTGCGGCGCTGCTGGCAGGCACACTGCTTTTCAGCCCCTGTAGGGGCTGGCCCAGTCAAAAGCTGCCAGGGAGAATCACTGGCCCTGCCTCCTCTCCCTCTGCCACCAGGAGGGGAGGAGATGACAACAGGGGCTTGGGGCAGGGTCGGCCTCAACGCAGGGCAGTTCAGGGTGGCATCCCCGGGCCCTGGTCCTTGGGGGACCCCCGCACTCAGAGGCCCTAGCTTCCAGCCACTACTCTTGGCCTCTGGCAGGGATTGAGGGAGAGGTAGAGGCCCCGTCTCTCCCTCACTCCCTGGCCCATAGCAACTTCTGGTGGTGTTGTTAGGATTTAGGGAATTAGCTCTCTTTGGATCGGGGGACCCACACACCCTGGTTGGCACATATGATCCATTCACATAGAAGGGATTTTAAATCATAGTTATAAATTTATTTAGTTGTTCACACATTTATAAAACCCAGTCTGTAATGATCCAGCAGCAGTTACCTAGCTATACAATATCCCACACCCAAAGTCAGTCTTACATGTCTTGAAAGCTCAAAACGGTGGATGTCATCTGT
>QEPC01004065.1:318747-364059 GCA_003113815.1 Sphenodon punctatus | reverse complement strand
AAGTCTGCGGCGAGCTTACAGCTATCTACGTTTCCAGTTAGTACCAACAGCAGTCACTAAGGGTAGGTTGCAAAGTATACCCTTTATTCAGAGGAGGTGTGAGTGCTTCTTGGGGGAAATTGGGGACATTGAGCATCTGATATTGAGGTGTCCTCTTTATGAGGATTTACGAGAAGCTTGGTTGGCCCCCTTGATAAAAGATGGAGCCCCGTTGGATGAAGAAAGGGTTTATTTATATCTGCTAACACTCTCTCAGGAAGAGGCAATAAAGGCTTTGGCATCTTTTGTATTACTGGTCATGAAGAGAGAATAATTAGTATACAACTATAGTAATCTCTCTATAAATTCTAAGTTGATAAATTGGGTCAACTTAATAAATAGAGGACTAAATGAAGGACTGATGCCATTGGTTGATAGTTGAAGTAATTGGTTTATAATGATATACACTGATTACGGTACTTGATGTGGTATTATTATATGTATGTATTTTTTGGATGGCAAAGGCGAAAGCCAGCCATAATAAAAATAAAATTGAATTGGACTCTATTATCTCTATACATATGCTAAGTAAGAAACAGCCTGTGCTTCTCGGTTCTACGGTATCAGATTCTTGCAAAGTAATTGTAGCAGGATGAGTCTACTTTGAGAGTCTTCACAGGATTAGGTCCACAAAACGAAAAAGCTCAGTCCTGTGCTTTTATTTACTATACACACTAGAGTTGTCACTTATGCAAATGTTTAAGGACCGCTTATGAAAAATACAGGTTGCAGGCCCTGCATTGGCACCGTAGGCACCTAAGGTGCCAATGCAGGGCTTGCAACCTGTATTTTTCATGTGTTCCTTAAAACTTCACATAGGAGACAACCCTAATACACACCAATTCAAAACAGCCCATCCCATTGATCATGGAATTCATGAGTCTCCTTCCAAAGCTGTGGGTGGTCAATCAGGAAATCCTTGCCTTCATACAGCAGCTTTCACTGTGGGCCTTCCCCAACCCAGCCTTGATAATTCAGGGCCTTGAGGAGCGCCTTGTCTGGCCAGTCAGCTCCAATCTACTCCCTCTCCCTGCTGGTCTTCTCCTTGGAGTCTGCTCCTCAGGGTTTTATCCTCCCAGCTGATCAGCAGCTTCCTCCCCTGCTCCTAATGGGAGCAATTAGCCCTTCCAGGTGGCTAGGTTGCATCCTCACAAGGTTCATAACCTGCAGTGACCAGGGGCATAGCTAGCTTGGGATGGGCCCAGGGACAAGAAATGTCCGTGCCCCCCCCCTTCTGTTTTCCTGCTGGTGATGAAGTCGCCGACCGGCCTAGGAGTGCCTCCCATCTCGGCTGGCCTAGGGGCACTGGGCTGCTGGTGCTTGGGACTTACCTGTGGTGTGTTGCTGGTGGCCTGCTGCTGGGCCCATCCTTTTTCTGGGCCGGTGGCGAGCTGTTCCCACAGTGCACTCTGTCTCTGGTGGCTCTCAGTCCGCACGCTGGGGTCGAGCACAGCCAGCAGCAGCAGTGCCATTGCTGTCCCAGCCCACCTAACTAGCCCTGCAGGCCAGGGGCTGGTTGGGTGGGCCAGGGCAGGTTGGGCCGGCTCAATGCAGGGAGCACCGGAACGGGAAGGTGCCCGGCGGCGGTTCCACTGAGAGCCGCTGCTGTGCACCTTCCCGCTCGGGGGCTGGACCTCCCTCAAATCAAATCTCATTTTATTGTTAACCACAGGTTATAACAACCAAATAATACATAAATAGACACATATATTCACATGTATTTTACAACAATAATATTAATAATAAATCCATTATTACCATGCCGGGCATCTATAACAACCAATACCCCTCTCCGCCTTATCAAAATATAATCCCTAGCTCTTTTGCGGAGCTTAAGCGTGGGAACTTTTGACCCCTGAAAAAAAATAATGATATCAGTTTTATACCGAGCCACTTAACCAGACTGGGAAGCTCTTAAGAGCAAGAAAATTTGACAGTACCTAGCAACCACCCTTGTAAGTGTTGCATCCATCCCATCTAGAAACCTCCTCATCAGACTCGCAAGGTCAGGAGAGTCCTGTATATATCTACCCAATAAGGCATGTCTAGGCCTAATTAAAGCGGTGCAATGGAAGAAAATATGTTCGCAGGAATCTACCTCTTGTAAATCACATAACCCACAAAATCTTTCTGACCGGGGGATGCCCCTATATAGACCTTCGAACATGGCGGATGAATAGACATTGAGACGAAAACAAGTGAAAGTCCTACGCAAATTTGAATCCAGCCACAAATGGAGGTAGCTGTTCCCCAAACCCGAGGTTCTACCCAAGGGATAATCAGGCGCCACCCGGTGGTTGGCTAACAAGGACCCTTCCTCTTGCAACTCCTGGTCTAGGATCCTCCTTTTGATGAACGACATGGCTCTTCTGGGTCCCAGAGGCTCTAAGGCTTCTCTAGAGAAACCCAGGAGCCTAACTTCACCTTCCACCTGACTCCCCCAGGAACTAAGGAGACCCGCTCCCACAGCTAAGGCCAGCAGAGAATTGTCCTGGGGGGGGGGGGGAAGAGGATGACCTTCACCCAAAACCCTATCAGCAATTGTAAAACTCTGGACCTGATAGTTGGACTTACTGTTTCCTGCCTCAGCAGGACCTGGGGGGTACCCCTCAGGACCCACCAAACAGTACGAAGAACCTGATTCTGTATGCACTCCAGATCTGACAAAAAGGATAAACCCCAAACCGGGAAGGCATAGGGGCTCTGTGCAACGACCTTAGTCCTGAAGAGCCGCAAGGCTGGCAGCACCAATCTCCCCCCTTGGGAAAAATAAAACCCCAGAATCGCTCTCGAGAAGTTCTTTGATTGCAGCAACCACAGCCTTGAAATGAGGTCTCCAACTCATTGTGGAGGAGAGAATCACCCCTAGATATTTTAAACTCACTAACTTGGCCAATGAAAAAAAAACCAATTTCCCAGCGATGAGTTTTCCTGTTCCTATGACTCCCCATCACCATAGTCTTAGTTTTGGAGAAATTTATCTTCAGGCCCTCCTTGTTGCAGTATTCCCCAAACCTATGTAGGGCCCTTCTCAACCACACCAATGTCTGGGAGATCAAGACCATGTCATCCGCGTATAACAGGGCCGGTACTTTCCTTGTGCCAATCCTTGGGGAATGTGTATCACAATCATTCAAAAAGGGGATTACATCATTTATAAAAAAAATTAAATAGTACCGGGGCCAACAAGCATCCTTGTCTGACCCCTTTAGAAACCCTAACCTCCTTCGAGAGCTGGCTGGCAGGCGTCGAACGTATTAGAATTGAGTTACCAGTGTGGATCTGAATCAATAAAAAAAGCAGCTGTCTATCGATCGCGGTGGCGCTTAATTTGGCCCACAACCTTTCCCTGCTGATAGAATCGAAAGCCATGGAAAGGTCCACGAAACACAATTTTTTTCCCCCTTGCTGTGTAACATAATAGTTAGAGAGAGCGGAAAGGACAAGAACCTGATCCAGGGTGGACTTCCCACTCTGAAACCCCACCTGCTCCGGCACTATGATGTTATTCTCATTTATTCATTCCATCATTCTCTCCAACAAAAAACAGATATACAATTTCCCAACAATGCTTAGGAGACAGATAGGGCGGTAGTTCCCTGGCTGGGAAACATCGCCCTTCTTGTATATCGGAACCACAATACCATTACATCAGGCTTTGGGGATTTCCCCTGAAGAATTTATTGCAGAGAAAAGGGGGCCAAAAAACTAGCCCACCAGTCAGGACTAGCCTTCAATACCTCGGGGGGGGGGGATAAAATCCTCACCCGGGGCCTTCCCAAGTTTTAACTTAGCAATAAAGGAGACTACTTCCTCCTTAGTAATAGGGGGCCACTCCAGAAAGCATACAACTGGAGATAGGAGGGTCCTCTCATCTGAGATAGTAGAAAAAATCCCTGTATAGAACTCCTCCCACTGGTCCGATGAAATTGCTAAGGCTGGGTTCCCAGACTGGCCTGGACGGACAAAATTCCAGAAGGACCTTTGATCTTTTTGCAGAGCGGCCTGCAACAACTGTGCCCACCTCAACCTCTGGAACTCAATCCTCTTGACTGCAATCTTTCGACGGTACTGCCTCCGGAAAATCAAAAACTCCAGCCTACAAGACCGAGAGGGATTCCTCCTTAACCCTCTAGCCAAATGCCTCAACTCCCTCCTCAGATTCCTACACTCCTTATCAAACCAAGAGGGGATGTTTCTTAGCCCAGAGTCCATCGGTTTGACATGTACTAGG
This sequence comes from Sphenodon punctatus, assembly GCA_003113815.1. Lineage (NCBI taxonomy): Eukaryota > Metazoa > Chordata > Lepidosauria > Sphenodontia > Sphenodontidae > Sphenodon > Sphenodon punctatus. The sequence continues at coordinate 359,786 of QEPC01004065.1, read as the reverse complement.
AGGGGGCAGAGGAGAGCCATCAATTTCTCAAATGCTACAAGGTGATTACCATCTAGGCCAGCTATCCTATCCACTAATCCTTCAACCACTGGTTGGCGGGTGAAGTCAACAAAAGTAGCCTTCACATCGTTAGTCCACCTCACCCGTACCAACCCCCCCTCCCTCTCCGGCATAGACCCAGGCTCTTTCCCTGCCACCTGGGGTATAAAGGGATCGATTAATAATAATGAGAGCGGCAGATGGTCGGACTCGGGTCTAGTAATAACACGAAATTCGTGGACATTCTGAGAAAAAAAACTCTGATAGCAGAAAATAATCAATAACACTAGACCCTTTCGCTGAGTGGAAGGTGTAGGCCCCCTCATAGTCCCCACTAGAACAACCATTCAAAATCATAAGTCCAAAGGTAGACAAAAAATCCCGGAACTGGCCTGCACCTGAGCTAACAATGTGATCCTTAGAGCCACGTGCATACAGGCAATAAGCGGAGTCATCGAGCCTAGGAAACTCTACAAATAAAGCAGGATTACCCACTCTTATATTAAAGTCCCCTCCCAATAACAGGGTAGCACTTGGATAGGCTCTACAAAACTCCTGCAGTTTCTCATGGACTCCTGACCAAAAATCAATCGAAAAAAAGGGGGAAGAAACAGGGGGGGAATACAAATTCCCCACTAGTAATTCTAACCCCGAGGGAAACGAACAATGATACAGGGAGAAATAAGACTCCAGAGAATCACAAAATTTAATTTCAACACGTTGGTCCTGAGAGACCAACAATGCAAGACCCCCGCTTGGCCTACCTGGCCCAATCGCGGGAGTAGCGGGCAAAACGAAGACCAAAAACCCTTCACACACAAAATCAGAGAGTGCCCAGGTTTCTTGCAGCAGAACAAAATTGTATCCAGCCAAAAAGGGGAGGAAATCGACATCCAACAGCCGAGATTTCCACCCCGCAATATTCCAACTAAGGAATCTAAGGATACGAGGGTCTGTTGCTGGATGTCATTTATCCGATAATTGCTCCGTACCCAGCTGGAGGCCCTGGGCATCCACATGATCTTGACCCAAAGGCTGGGACAGGGGATTTTCTAGCCCAAAATTTTGGGTCAGAGGGCCTGATGGAAAAAACTCCTCACCCCTGTTACCCCCTCCCTCCACCACCTCACCCCCTCCAATTCTATAAGAACAGGAGGGGCAGATGGAGCAATGGATGGAGCTACCTGGGAGTTTGAGAATTGGATGTCATCACCATAACCATCCCTCGCTCTCGTTCCCCCCCCCCTCGACTAAAGAGGAGGAAATTGGAGGGCGGAACGGAGAAACAGGAGCCCTAGATATTACACCTCGACCACCCTCCCCTCCTGGTGAGGAACCCAACAAGGACCTTCGAGATTTAAATTCTCCCAATTTCCTGGACAGGGATCCAAACTTATCCAAAAACCCTCTCTGGCTAGACTGCACAAGAGTTTGGAGAGAGTTTGAGCTGAAAGCCTCTGGTCTAGATTTCACTACCTGGGACAACCCCTCAGGTACCTGATCTACTTCCATGCTCCCTCCCCCACCACTATCATCCTTACCCTGGGGTAACTGCAGGTCAGGATGGGAGCCTTCCGATTGAGGTTTGGATACAGAAAATCGCCTATCCTCAGCTGTAATGGGGACCCTAGAACTATATGGGCCCGCACTGCCCTGTCCTATTGGCAGCTGCTTCACACCTTGACCCTCGCCATCCTTCCAGACTGGTGGGGTCTTACCAGTAGGTAGACCGCCCTTCCCCTGAGCTAGATTTAGAGGCCCACGAGAATCCATATGCACAAGGAACGTGTCATTCCCAGAAGGATGGTGCCCTACCTGCACCGTCTGAAAACAGTCTGGACCCACTTGTGCTACCCTTGATATATATACTGCTTTTTCCTTTAGCCATTCAACCCTCTTCAAAATTATAGTTACCCACAATGGGGCATCAAATAGGATTTTTACCATATGGTGTTCCCGGGCGCTAATAATAACAGTAATAGCCGAGATGTTATGCCTGGTAAAAGGTTTGCGTGTCAGCAGTCGTAGATGCGCTGCTACATCTAAAGGAGAACTCCAAAGTGGTAGCCTACCGTCCGCCAAGGGACAGATGGTGAAAATTAGCTCCTTAGGAAGGACTCTATATACCAAGGGTTCCATATCATGACCAGGGTCGTTTTTTTCTTCTTGGTGCACAGGGCCCTTCTTTACCCCTAATCGACCCCTCAAATTTGAGCCCCTCACTCTTGCCTGGGACTCCCCAGTCTCCTGATAGGAATCTCCTCTAACCTCCCCCGAATCCTGAGGTGTCCCAGAAGGGACATGAGCAGAATTATAATTTGGGGGCCTAAAACCTTCATCCCACCGGTTCCCTTGGCAAACAAAAAGGTTCAAGGTCTCCAATTTGTCATTAATTTGATTCAACTGCAGGAACATGAATCTCATTGTTTCCGTCATGAGAGCCACATGATTGGCAAAAAAGTCAGTGAGACCCGCTTCCTCAACGCCGTCCCTATGTTGGGCTACCACTGGAGACCATCGTCCAACGGCGGTGTTGCCTCCCAAGGAGGAAGGGGGAAGCGAGTCCTGTTGGTAATCATCTGGCAGCAGTGTAGGTGAGGATAGAGCTGAAAAGCGATTCCTTACTGATAGATCCAGACAACCCTCCGCTCCACCCAAAGGCCGGCCAGTCCCGCTCCCAAAAATACTCTCCATTTTCACTGTTTCAGTATCTTGTCTGGTGGGAGAGAGGGGACAGCCGCCTCAGCCCTTGGTCATTTGGAACTCTTCATTTCCGCTAACTGGAGGGATCACCAAGGAGGAGTCCTGGCGCACCGGACCCACGCCTAAGCCCCCACACAAGGGCGTGCCCTTGTTCACGCGGCCCTTAGGCGCATGACTGATGGCGTGCACCTACGGCACTGCCGTAGACACGCCTCCTCTTTTAGCTGTCAGCCCACTCGGCTTCCACAGGTGTCTCTGCTCTGCCTGCACTCCCTGGTCACAACAGGCAGTGGCTCTGTAGGTCAGCGCTCGCACCACCCTGGGCCTCCCTCAAGCCAGCCCTGCCTGGACCCGGTCCAGACTGGTGGAAAGGACTCTTCCTCCACAGTGTCAGGGGGGTGAGCCGAGCCGTGAGGCTTGTGTGTGAGACCTGGCCTGTAGGGATGGGACATCTGGCAAAAAACTGGCTACCGGTTTTACCGGTTACTGGTTTGCAAAAAAAACGGTTTACCGGATTAAAAACGGTTTACCGGTGCCGGATATATTGCATTGATTTCAATGGGGAACTGTCAGTGTCAACCATTGAAATCAATGGGGGGAAAAAACAATCCCTCCCCCTCCCAGGCTGTGCGGGTGGAAGAGGGGACACCCTCCACCCACTCTGCCCAGCCTGGATTTAAAAAAAAAATGTTTTTCCCCAAAGTTCCTGGCTTCGGGCCGCTGCCGGCGACCTGGAGCCCGCACCAGCAGGTAGGTACTAGGGTGATCCCTGGGGTGGGGGTGGTTTAACACACACCCCACCCCAGGAATCACCCTACCCCCCCACCCAAGGATCACCTACCTTTGGTGCTCCGGGCGGTGGTGGCAGTGGCGGCAACAGCAGCAGCACGGCGCTCGGGGCGGCTTCAGTGCTGACTGTGGCTGCCGGCTTCAGCGCTTACTAGGCCTTCTGGGGAAACCCAGAAGTTCCCTGGAAGGCCTAGTAAGCGCTGAAGCCGGCAGCCACAGCCAGCGCTGAAGCCGCCCGGAGCGCCGTGCTGTTGCTGCCGCCGCCGCTGCCACCACCCGGAGCGCCAAAGGTAGGTGATCCTTGGGTGGAGGGGTAGGGTGATCCCTGGGGTGGGGTGTGTGTTAAACCACCCCCACTCCAGGGATATTTATTTATTTATTTATTTATTTATTACTATCATTTGTACCCCGCCCCTCCTGTGAACAGCTCGGGGTGGCTTCCAGCAATATAAATACATAAAAACAATATCAAGCAATTAAAAATAATCTCACCCTAGTACCTACCTGCTGGTGCGGGCTCCGGGTCGCCGGTGGCGGCCCGGAGCCAGGGACTTTGGGGAATTTTTTTTTTTAAAAAAAATCCAGGCTGGGCAGGGTGGGTGTCCCCTCTTCCACCCGCACAGCCTGGACTGGGGAGGGGAAAGTGGTTGGGTTTTTTTCTTCTTCTTTTTTTACATTGCGGCCATTCATTTCAATGGCCACAATGTAAAAAAATCCGGCATGGGGAACCGGTACCGGTACCCCCAATATCTGGATTAATCCGATACTGCTGGTACAGCAAAATACCAGCAGTATTGGATACCGGATAATCTGAACTTCCCACCCCTACTGGCCTGACACAGACTGCTGCATGGGGTCCCTCTCTGTTCCTGCCTGCGGTTGCAACATTGTATCAGACACAATGTTGCAACCGTGGGCAGGAACAGGGAGGGGCCCCATGAAGCAGCTGGAAGGGCCCCCAGCCAGCTCAGGTAGCAATTTTTAAAAAGGAGGGGGGAGGGTGGCTTAGCTACTTTGGATATTGGGCCCCCAGTCAGTACGGGCCCCAGGACAAATGTCCCTGTTTGTCCAATGGTAGCTACGCCCCTGACAGTGACTTAACTCAGCCCATACTCTAAGCCTTCTTCCTCCACTGGCTTCACTGCTGTGCCTGTGGCTTATCCATCACCTGGCTCGGTGCCTCTGTAGGGAATTACACTTGAAAGAAGTGCATGCAGGGCATAAAGCTTATCCAGAATACAGAAGGATCCAGATTTTGGGAGGTGCAGGAGTGGGGAACCTTCTGGACAGTGGGGCCAAACCCAGCCCACAGCTGTCTTTTATTTAGCGCCTTTTCAATTCCTGGAAGGTCAGCCATGTTGCCCACTGCTTTGATCATGTTTGACCCCTCTTCTCCTCCTTCTTTTGCAACCAGCACAAACTTCTTGTCTTCACTTTCAAAGCTCTTCATGACCTTGGTTTTCCCTATCTTTCTGTCACCATTTCCTGCAATATCCCATCCAGAAACTTCACTCCTAGCTTGCCACCGTTATTATCCACCCTAGAGTCTTCTGCTCCCTAAACCATCTTCATCCCCTTCTCTTATGCCATTCCCTGCCTGGAACTCTCTCCCCCATGTGCACATGCTCTGCTCCCTCCTTCTCAACCGTCAAATCCCTCCTAAAAACCTTCCTCTTGTGCCAGACTTTCCCTAACACCTCACCCCCATTGATTGTTCATGTATGTGTCTCCTTATATGGTCTTATCTTCAAGGATCCCACTCCTCTCCTTGTAACCAAGCTAAGCATGTGCACCTGCAACTTCTCAACTTTGTGACCGTATCCCTGTCTCTCCCTATGTCCCCACTCCACCCTCTTTGTCCATCCTAGACTCTAACTCCCTCAGAGCAGGAACCTGTGTCCAATCATGACTCTTCAGCACCGGGCACACTGCTGGCATTATGTAAATAATAAATATAAATAGAGGTTACTTACCAGTAACTCTGTTCTTCGAGAGAGCTCCGCGAATTCTCACTAATGGGATTCACTTCCTGCTCCACAGGTACCGGAAAACCTCTTGTCAGCAGTTTCCAGGCAGAAAATGTTCTGGAAACAACTAGAATAAGGTGAGGGCTCTGCCCCTCCTCCCTCCCCCTTCCGCCCGAAAGCGCAGGCTCCAGTTCACGTGAGAGCAGGAGGCTATAAAGGAGGGCGGAGCCCATGCCACCTCAGTTCCTTTCAATCCCGTCCCGGGAAGACCGACAGGTACCTCCAAGACAGAGGGGAAGGCTGGGTGGGTCGTTAGAATTTGCGGAGCTCTCTCGAAGAACAGAGTTACTGGTAAGTAACCTCTATTTCTTCTTCGAGGATCTCCTTGATTCTCACTAATGAGAGAGTGAAAAGCAGAGAGAAAGTCTTACCTCTGGTGGAGGGAGTCAAGGAGGTCAATGAAGGATGTATTGCAATACTTCTCTGCCAAGGCCGGAATCTGACATTGTGGCCAAATACAGCGAGTAGTGCTTGGTGAAAGTATGCACAGAGGCCCACATGGCTGCTTTACAGATGTCCTGAATAGGGACTCCATGGAAGTAGGCGATCGAAGAGGCAACTGCTCTGGTCGAATGAGCACGAAGGTGGGAAGGCGGCAGCCTGCCAGTTTGCTCATAGCATCTTTTTATACAGAGCAAAATCCACTTAGAAAGTCTTTGGGACGTGAGTTTAACTCCGATATGCTGTCCGCCGTAGGATATGAACAGGGCATCCGAAGCTCTGAAGGGGCGAATGCGTGCAAGGTAGAATGAGAGCGCTCATTTGATGTCCAGCGTATGGAAAGCTCTGTCCGCAGGGGAAGAATGCGGCTTAGGAAAGCATACAGGCAAGGAGAAGGTCTGGTTCAGGTGAAAGGGGGAGATGACCTTAGGGATGAAAGAAGGGTCTGTTCTGAGATCCACTCTACCGAGGTGGAAAATGGTGTAAGGAGGGGAGGCCCGAAGAGCGGATAGTTCGAAGACCCTCCTAGCGGATGTGATAGCCACTAAGAAAGCTGTTTTAATAGACAGGTTCTCCAGAGACGAAGATGCCATAGGCTCGAAGGGGGGACCCATTAGCTTGGTGAGGACGAGATTCAAGTCCCATGGTTGTGTAGGTTGGGAGGTGGGGGGGAAGGAGTTGACTAGTCCCCTCCAGAAGGTCCTCATGAGGGAATGCGAAAATAAAGTCTCTGTGCCTGGTGGGCAGAGGTGAGAGGAGAGCGCAGCAAGGTGTACCTTGAGAGATGAAATAGAGAGGCCCAAACCATGAAGGTGTAGAAGATATCTGAAAACGTGGTTCATCAACAATTTGTGTAATTCGCAGGGTAGGGTCGCGCACCAAGATGTGAAGCGTTTTCATTTTGCAGCGTAACACGCCCGGGTCGATGGGCGACGGGAGTTAAACAAAATTCTAGCCACTTCGGGGGAGGCGTCATGTACTAAAACCTGATCAGCCAGGCGGAGAGTTGGAGCGACTGGAGGTCGTGATGGAGGACCGACCCCTGGTCCTTGGAAAGGAGATCGGGAAGGAGAGGTAGATCGACTACGTTGATAGCGATGGTTCAAAGAGTTTGGTACCAGGGCTAGCGGGGCCACGCAGGGGCTATTAGGATGACATGCGCTCGGTCCGTCTGGATCTTGTGCAGGACCTTGTACAGGAGAGGGATGGGAGGAAAGGCATATAGCAAGGGCCTTCTCCAAGAAATGGTGAAGGTGTCGGAGATCGACTTCGGGGAGAGTCCTGCCCTGCTGCAAAACTGTTGAAGTTTCACATTTGCTTGTGAGGCGAAAAGATCGGTGGTGGGGGTGCCCCATAGATGAAAGATATCAGAAAGGACGTGATCGTTGAGGGTCCACTCGTGTTGGTCGGAGGATTTGCGGATGAGCTGCTCTGCTAGGGAGTTGTCCTGTCCTGCTAGGTGGACAGTGTGCAAGTGGATATTGTGATGGATACACCACGTCCAGATGATCTGTGCCTCTAAGGAGAGAAGGGTAGATCTCGCACCTCCCTGTTTGTTGATATACCACATTGCTGTGGTGTTGTTTGTGAGGACTAGAACTTTGTGGTTTTCGATGATGTTGAGGAGGGCAGCAAGTGCCCATCTGATGGCGCGCAGCTCTAATAGGTTGATGTGCATGCGCGTCTCTTCTTGGGACCACAGACCATGCACAGTGAGTTCGTTGATGTGGGCTCCCCATCCTGTGAGTGACGCGTCTGTGGTGAGTGAGACGTGCATCAAAGGAGGGTCGAAGGGCATGCTGGTGAGTACGTGTCGGGGACAAGTCCACCAAATGAGGTCATGATAGACTTCCTGTGGGATCATGATGTGCATGGAGAGAGGATGGCAAGTGGGGTCGTAGACCTTTGTGAGCCATTGTTGTAGAGTTCGGAAGTGGAGACGAGCGTAAGGAGTCACTGAAGTGGTAGCTGCCATCAGGCCCTGGAGACAGAGGAAGAATTGTACCGGTCTTCTGGGTTTCGTCTGAAGGGGTAGGATGGTTGCCAGCAGGTCGTGGAACCTGTTGTTGGGTAGGAAGGCCCTTGACAGGTTGGTGTCGAGGATGGCCCATATAAATTGAAGTCATTGCATAGAAACGAGGTGAGACTTCTTGTAGTTTATGATAAAACCCAGATCCTGCAGGGTCTTTAGTGCCAAGCTGAGCTGGGTTGTTAACGTACGAGGGGATGGGGCCACAAACAGCCAGTCGTCCAAGTACGGGAACACTCGTATGCCCAGAGTTCTGAGGTGGGCTGCGACCACTGCCATGCACTTTGTGAACACCCTGGGGGCTGTAGACAGGCCGAAGGGGAGAACAGAATACTGGAAGTGATGATTTCCTACAAGAAAACATAAGTAGCATCAATGAGGGACTTTTATAGAAATATGAAAGTAGGCATCTTTAAGGTCAAGGGAGGCCATCCAATTTCCTTCTTGAAGATCCAGATATATAATGGGAAGAGAGGTCATGCGAAATCTAAATTTCCGGATACACTTGTTTAGATGGCGAAGGTCGAGTATAGGCCGGAAGCCCTCATCCTTTTTAGGGACGAGGAAATACTTCAATAGAACCCGGTATTATGCTGAGACCGTGGTACTTCTTTGATAGCCCCTTTGGAGATAAGTTCCTGGATTTCAAGTAGTATTTGAGGTTTGGGGGGAGGCCCCCGAAGGGGTGGGGGAGGGGAATCGGATGGTAGCGAGTGGAACTGGATAGAGTACCCGCAGGCAATGATTTCTCTAACCCAACTGTCTGAGGTGAGTGAGGCCCAAAGGTGGTAGAAGGGCCGGAGACGGTTACAGAAAGGAGGAGATTGAAGAGAAACTCCCTTGACCTGGACAGCCTCAAAAATGCTGCTTGGAGAAGGGTCCAGCAGATGAGGTAGAGGATGACTTGCCCCTGCCCCTCTGTTTTTGGAAGCACCTACGGGGCTGGTTGGAGGGTGGCTGTTGCTGCTGGAACTGGGGCAAAAACCTCCTGTTGCCCTGGGAGGAGGATAGGTACCGTTGTCTAGATTGGTACGGGTGATAGGCATAGTTGGAGGAGGGGTAAAAAGATCTTTTCTTGACGGAACTAATTACCCCTGCGGACCTAGCAGTCTGACACATTTCTTTCACCTTCTTTAAGGTGTCGTCAGTGGAGGTCGCAAATAGGCCCTCCCCATCGAAGGGAAGGTCCTCGATGCGTGCCTTGTTTTGGGGGGCTAGGGCAGTAGAGCGCAGCCAAGCGTGGCGCCTAAGAGTGACCGCAGATGCTATACCTCTAATATTGGCATCAGCTACATGCATGTTGGCAGTCAACTGAAACCTGGCAATCTGCATTCCTTCTTGTTGAAGGGCTAAGATCTGGGCGGGATCGGAAGCCCTACTCAGTTGGGCCCAAAGCCAGTGCTGGTACCCACAGAGGGCAGAGCTGTAGTTGGTCGCCAGAGGGAAAGAGTCTTGGAGGAGAAAATCTTACGGCCTATTACATCGAGGCGTCTACCCTCCTTGTCAGCAGGGGAAGTTTGGAGGCTGCCCGCCCTAGACTTTAAGGAAGCAGCAGCTATAACCAGGGAGTTAGGGACAGGGTGTCTATAAAACATTTCAGCTCCCTCTCTGGGTATGGCATAAAGAGAATCCGCCAACTTATTGGTGGGTAGGGCGGAGGCAGGTTTGGCCCATATGGATTTGGATGGCTCTAATAACTGGTCTAGGATAGGCAGCATGATTTGCCCCGGATCCTAGGATCCCAAAGACTGGTCCAGATTGAGATTTTTTAACAATCTTGGTAGGTAGGTTGGGGAGAGCAGAGGTTAGCCTCCTAAGCATGCCCTGAAAGGCCTTGGTGTCCTCGGTGGAGAGGGAGGACATGGGGTCCGCTATAGCATCGGTGGGTGGTGGAGAGATGGTTTCATCCTCATCCTGTAAAGAAGAGGAGGAGGATACCGAGCCAGCACTCTCGGATGAGGCTTCGTGCTCTTGCTCTAAAGGTACAGAGGCAGGGACATCTCTCACTGGGGCTAGCAGCGAGTCCAGGAGAGATGGTTCTCTCATTGGATCTAACCTTGGTTGCAGGTTAGGAGGAGGTACTGGGACCTATTGTGGCAGTAGCGGCAGGTGGGGTACCAGTGGTACCGTCGGTACCTTGGGTTGCAGTGCGCTATGGGGGCGCGAAGGTCTTGGAGAGTTTGGTGGGGGCCTGGATAAAGTAGCCGTCGGTGGTGCCCTGGGCGGTGCCGGGGGCACAAATCTAGATGATGGCAGAAGGGCCTGCTGGTCGAAGGTGGAGAAGTTCCCTTCATAGTGGGAAGGAGAACGAGATGGGTGTCTATGATACCGGTATCCGTCGTGCTCGTAGCCGTGACAGTGGACTGGATCGGTACGGCGATACCTGGAGAAGTCGTCATGGCGGTGCCAGAAGTCATCCCGAGGGGAGCAGCAGGAGCATGGCGAATGGAAGCGATGGTCTTGAGATAGGCGACGTGATCTTTCATAAAAGGAAGGTCCCAGGCGCTGGTTAAGATCAGTCTCCTCTCTGTATATGGAGGCTGAGGGGGACCGATGGTGCCTCTGAGGTCCCTGGAGGAGGGGATGAGAGGCCAGCAAGTCTGAGTCCTGAAGTGGAGAGGCCCGCTGTGTGGTAGGTGCCGTTACTGCCGGTGTGGTCATGTCGGGTACCGGAGGTGCCAGCGTCGTCTCCGCCCTAGCCAGGGCTGGAAGAGGTGTGGTGACCCTCGACGGTACCAGTATTAATGCCACCCTAGCCAGGGCGGGCATCGGGGAGGATGGTCCCGGTGCAGGTTGGGAGAACACGGTCTCAACCTGGAGTGGGCGCAGAGCTGCTTCATCTGCGCTGCGGGGCCACTTCTTCTTTTTATCGTGCTCTCTGTGGTGCTTATGGTGCTCCTTAGATGATGATACCGTGGTACCGGTACCGGTGGAACCAGTGGAGCCGGCGGTCACTGTGTGTGCGGCAATAGCGGCGGTAACCGAGTGCGAGGGGGAGACCGCTCGCAGCTCAGGAGAGATCCGTCTGGGGGCTAGCCCCTGGGGTTGCGCCACAGCAACAGCGGGAGGATCCATTAGCGCCAAATGGGAAGAGAGCGACAAAGGCCCGTCTTCGCCACCCTGGAAAGCCTTTTTAGTCAAAAGTTCCTGCAGCCACAGGGCTCTTGTACGTAGGGTGCGCTGGGTTAACTTGGTGCAATAGGGGCAGGTCCTTGTGTTATGCCCCTCTCCCAGACAAGCAAGACAGAGCTCATGAGGATCACTCACCGAAAGCGTGGCTGGGCACGATGCGCAGCGCTTGAAGCCCGGCTGCTTGGGCATGCTTTGCTGGCCCTAGAGAAGGAGGTGAGCCCCGGGGAGGTCTTCCAACGCGGTTGGAAGGAACTGAGGTGGCGTGGGCTCCGGCCTCCTTTATAGCCTCCTGCTCTCGTGCAAAATGGAACCCGCGCTTTCGGGCGGGAGGGGGAGGGAGGAGGGGCAGAGCCCTCACCTTATTCTAGTTCTTTCCAGGACATTTTCTGCCTGGAAACTGCTGACAAGAGGTTTTCCGGTACCTGCGGAGCAGGAAGTGAATCCCATTAGTGAGAATCGGGGAGATCCTCGAAGAAGAACCATGGATCCAGTCCCTACCTTCAAACACTGAGTGAGCTCAGGTGAAGATGAAGGGATGCGCTCCACTCAAGGACAGGAGATGGTTCCATGTCATAGATCCATAAGAACTCTCTTCTTCATTCCATCCTGAGCATACCCCTTAAGTGTCCTCACCCCAAATTCCTATCCAACTTCCAGAGCTCGTACTAATTTTCAAAGTGGCCTGCGGGATAGAAAAAGTTCCTTACCTCTGAGTTATAAAGAGATTGTCTTGTGGAAACCCCCCCACCCACCCCCCATTTGTGATCACCTCTCTCTCTCATTTGGGAACACAGAGCATCTCTGTGGGCACTGGTGCTACTCCTCTCCTTATGTAAGAATGTGGAAGTGGCTGGTGAGTTGAAAAGGTCACCCCTCGTGTGGTAATGCAGGGCTTGGTAAATATTAATTGCAATGGAGAGCTGCCCTATGCAGTTAGGACTGGCTCTGGTTTATGTGTTGTTTAGTTAAGTATAAAAATAATTTAACATGAGATGTTGGCATTTTGTGTGGAGAACAATGCAGCCAGCATGCAGCAATTGCTGAGGCGTTACGGCAATGCTAGGAAAGCAGATGTGCATTTTAACAGTTCCAGCATGCAATGTTTTGACCTTTTGGAAAGCAGTTTAATCACAGTCTGTTCTTGGTCCCCATTTCATCTCCCCCTCCTCCCTGTTAGTTGTTCTGTTCCTTTCAGCTGGAGACCAGGAAGAGTGCCAAGCCAAGACCATGTGATGAGTCAGCTCTCCATGGGCCACAGCTTGGAAATCTCTGATCAAGGGTATTATTAGCTATGCATTTAAGGTCATTTGTTTTTCCAGCATGTATTAAAAACAATTGTCTCTCTGTTTGGCCCCTCAAAAGTGCACACCTCCCCTTTGAAGATTTTCTTTAAGAAAACCATGCTTTTCCTTATTATTATTATTTTTATTATTTGTATTACAGTAAATTGAACTGAAATGGCAATAGGTGTGTTTTTTAGCAAAAAAGAATGGATTCAGACCCCTAGGAAAGGGAAAAGGATCTGTGCATAGGTGAATGAGTAGTTAGCACCCACTGAAGAGTTGCCAACTGCTTGGGGTGGGGGTGGGGGTGGGGGGCAGTCCTGGATCCAAGCAAGTGCAGACTGTGCGACCACATGGGCCACTCAACCCAATACATGGAGTCCATGAATAAACTTGAAATGACAACGTGAGTGTTAGAATCGCTGGCATAAAGTATGGAGTCTCAATTGTGGGAAGCCCTGATCTGTGGAGGGCCTGTAGCTATTCAGAAGTGCGCTGATCCAAAGCATTATCAGAAGCAAACATCTTGAACAGTGAACTGGTCTTCCAGATGCGTAGAAGGGCTAAAACCTAAGACCCCAGAGACAGGGAACAGTGAGTTGTTAGTCATCCCAGGGTGGCTAGAAGGGCTAAGACCTAATGTCCCAAGAATGGGGAAATGTGACCTAATTTTCAGGGAAGTCTGCAGAGCCTTATACATTTTTTGTACATTGCTAGTGTCTATCAATGACAAAAGCTGAAGGACGTTTTGCTGGCACCTATACAAAAACTAGACAGACTACTATTGCACAGGAATACTTGTGGTGTTATTGATTTATTTTGTGCCGACAATGTGCAAAACAATGTGCTGAACAGCTTATCTTGCTGTCTTATTTATTGGGTGTGAACTCACAAGAAAAAAATAAATCACTTTTGTGAGGTCAGCCATGATTTTATTTAATTATTTAAATTTGTATCGTGTCTATCCTGTGGGCTGTTACAACACAGAAAAAGCATATAAAATAATAGAACAACTTACAAATCTCTACTCCCAACCTCTCCAAACGCTATCCCCACCTGCCAAATGCTTGGCTGAATAAAAAGGTCTTTACCTTGTCTCTGGAAAATGCTCAGACTTGGGCTTTGACAAACATCCAAGAGAAAAGAGCTCCATAACTGTTGAGCAGCCACTGAGAATGCCTCTCTGGGTATTTTCAAACGTGCTGGGTCCCCCCACCGGGAACCGTTCTCACCTCCAGAACCGTGGTCTATTTGATCCTGACCGGGTGTTCACTGTGGTGAACATCTGTCCGGGAGCAAACAGACGTTCCCAAGATCGTGCCCACCACACCGGATCCGCCGTGGTTCAGTGTGGTTAGCAGCGATTTCGTAACGTCTGAAAATACCCTCCGTGTGCCTTCACTGCCTCGACATGACGTGCTGATGGCATGTGTGAGAGGGTGCTTGTGTGACCCCATTTTGACACTTAAAATATAACACCATGATCCCAGATGGCAAAGGCACACAAAATATATCAAATATCAGTCAGGATTATGGCCTGATTTACACACAGCATGATCCCACTTGGGGACATGACCCACAGTTTGGGAATCTCTGTTATAAAGAGAAAAAGCTATGTATGCCATTTAAAAGTGCACAGTTCTGTCCTCATTGAAGTCAATGTCTCAGCTCTCATGGACTTTAATGGATAAGGATTGTACTGCAGAGTTATTCTCTTCCATTAATTAATGTGTTTGTGTGGGATGGAATAGAGGCCATGTGATGAGTTTGCTGTGGGCCCAGTGAAATGTTGCTTGGAACTTGGTTAGTGATGGACCAAAGAACATCTTGATTGAATCTCAAGAGACAGATGCGAGGAAAGAAACAAAATAATTCTCAGTCCCCTAGGTAATGTTTTGCAGAGTTGTGTGTGGTTCTCTATATCCCTGAAATATTAAGCTAGAATTGCCAAACCACATAGACTATGGCTCTCGTTCTCACCTGAGCACTGAATGGAGTGATGAGAAATTCCCACTCTCCACCTTAAGGAATAAGAACAGAGAACAAAGCAATTATTTCATCATTGAGAGAGACTCTTTATCTCACCTTCCTTTATTGCTCGCACAGGCTGGAAGGAGATGCAACCAGCCTTTTCATGACAATGTTGTTCATCCCTTGGGGGTACAAGTTCCATCAAAGCAGAGTGAATAATTGCAGCAAAGGTTTTTCTGACTCATACGTTGGAACTGTGAGAGCTCATCTTTTGCAGGGGTGTGGGGAAAGAGTAGGTGGGGAGGTAGCTTGGCATGAAGCAACAAGGTGTGCTTGACAAAGAGGGATTCATAAGTAACAACAAAATCCTGAAATTGGGTCCATAGTTAAGGGTTTGCCTTCCCAGAAATGTAGACTCTGAAAAGGGCGGGGCCATGCCAAAAGATTGGGAGTTGGAACAAAGGGAGGGACTCTCCCACTCCTTTCCGGTGTGGCCACATAATAAACGTCATAGTGTTGTGACTTGGAGTGGAGCTACACCAAAAGGGACTCTCCTGCCTCGTTCTGACATGGCCACATTCCCTTCAGAGCATTGTGAGGGGTCGGTCACTATGGGTGTTTTTAGATGTGCCTGCTGGGGGCGCTCTGACACATCCTGGAGTGCTGCCAGCAGAGTGGGCCAGCTGTGCACCAGTCCGAAGCAGAGCAGCACTCTGTCGAAGGCGTGGACCTATGCGGCTGCTGTGCTTCCAGCTGGCCATTGCCCTGTGCAACACCATAGTTTTGCAGACATTCTAGTCCACAACTCTATGGTGTGGGGGCACCGCGTGGGCAGACTGTGGGCTAGAGCAACCGCCAAGTCTTTCTAAAATAGACCCTGGTGGGGCTGGGAGTGGGCAGACGTGGGGGTGCACCCCCAGAGCAGCTCCAGGGGTAGGCAGCCCCACATCCATCTAAAAACACCCTATGACACTTGGCAGAGGGTGGCACTACACCAAAAGGGGTGGGGCAAAGGAACTCTCACACCACTTTCCAGTGCGACCACATCCTCTTAGTAGCATTATGGTGTCAGGGTGCTGCTCTACAAAGGGTGGGGTTAAACGAAAATGGATGCGGTAAAGAGACTCCCTCCAGGCCCCCACCCCTTTATGACATGGCCACATCCTCTTGGGGACATTATGATGTCATAACACCACATGACAGGGGGCAAGACCATGTCAGAAAGGGGGCAGGAGAGCTTAATCAATTTGCCTCTTTCCAACATACCCTCCACCAGCCCTTGGAAAAAATTCTAGCAGTGGGAAATGGTGGTAACCCTATCCATAGTTAAGGTTGGGTGCAATCCTCTTAGCAGACAGCACTGATGCTAACTTTTAGTGCAAGTCCCACTGGGGCAAATATCTCTTCTTTGTGGGCTTTCAAGGAAGGAATCCTGAGACAGAGAGCTTGAAGGAAATAGGTGCTAAATGTAACAACTCATGTAACTTTGCAAGGCTAGACAGAACTGGTAAACAGAGTGGGGTGGTGGCCTGAGATATCATTCTCACACTAGGAGCTAGTGATATTGCCTGATGGATAAGGTGTTACCTGGGAGACCAGGGTTCTTCTACTCCCATCTTAGCCATGAAGTCATAGGGTAGTCTTGGACAAGTCACACTCTCTCAGCCTCAGTTCTTCATCTGTAAAATGGAAATAATAATGTCCTACCTCACAGGGTTGCTGTAAGGAATGTATTGAACAATAAAGCTGATATAAAAATTATTTAATTTTATTTATTTATTTAACAGACAGCACGCTGGCCCAGGTAGGCCCAGTTCACCTTGGCTGGCCTGGCTCTCACCTGACCGGGTAGGAGTGGGCAAGCCGGGTGGGAACGTATGTTACCGGCCTGGCTCCTACTGGGTTCAGAGAGGTTGCCATGGACATAACTATCCGTCATGGTGGGGTGGGGGTGATATTGGGAACGTGGCTGAGTGACTGCATGTCGCTCCTCACCCCCTTCTCTTTCTCCCGACCGGGGGATGCCCCATGATTGAACGGATGTCACATGGTGACGTCTGTTAACACCCAATAATAAAAACATTATAAAATTAAAAAACCTTAAAATACATTCAAAAAACACCCTACCCTGATCCCCAAACCATGCACTCCAATCCCAACCCCCCAAATATCCTCCCACCCAGTCCCTATCCCCACCCGTCTTACACTGCCTCTGGAAGCTGCTCAGTCTCAAACAAACTTCCGAGGGAACTGGGAAGGAAATTCAATAATACTGGGACAGCAACCAAAACCACCTCTCTGCGTACCCTTGTCGTGCTGACAAGATTGCCAGGTGGTACCCACGGGAGGGCACTTCAGGTAGGAAGGCCGTCTTTCAGACATGTGGGGCCCAGGCCATTTAGGGGCTTTAAAGGTCAAAACCAGCACCTTGAATTGTGCCTGGAAAGCTATAGGCAGCCAGCACAGATAGGTGTAATGTACTCCTGGCGACCTGTCCCGAAAAGGAGCTGGGCCACTGTGTTCTGAACCAGCTGCAGCTTCTGAACAGACCTCAAGAGCAGCCCCACAGAGTGCATTGCAGTAGTCTAGTCTCAAGGTGATGAAAGCGTGGATGATGGTGGCTACTGGCTAGATCTGAATCTGAAAGAAAAGGCCGCAGCCTCCTCACCAGATGGAGTTGGTGAAAAGCGCTCCTAGCCACCGCCGCGACCTGAAAATCCAGGCGCAGCAGGGGATTTAGAAGCAGAAGCACACCAAGACTGCAAACCTGAGTGACCAGAGGGGGTCGGACCCCATCAATAACAGGAGTCCCAGTCCCCTCAAAGTCACAAGACCAGCCCACCATCATCAGTCTTGTCAGGATTCAGCCTCAGTCGGCTCAACCTCATCCAGTCCCTAACAACCACCAGATGTCAGATAAGCACTGAGACTGCAGGACCTGGGTTGGATGAAAATGAGAGGTAGAGCTGGGTGTCATCACTATGCTTTACACCAAACCTCAGACTGACCCCTGCCCAGCAGCCTCATACACAAGAGGGAAGTCGAGATGGAACCCTGCGGGACCCTACAGGGGAGGTTGCAACTGCCCATCACCACCTGCTGAGACCTCCCTGACAGGAATGAACGGAACCACTCAAGAGCTGTTCTGTGCACCCTCACCAGGTCTCACACTCATGTGAACAACACCTTGTGATCAACGGTGTCAAAGGCCGCGGAAAGATCTAACAGGATCAATAGGGTACAATTCCCTTTGTCAATCTCCAGACGCAGATCCTCAACAAAGGTCTCAAGCGCAGTCTCCGTGACACACCCAGGATAAATGCCCAACTGAAATGGGTCCAGGAATCTGATAACGTCAAGATGAGCCTGGAGCTGTCGGGTAACCACCTGTTCAATACCCTTCCCTAAAAAGAGTAGGTTAGAAACAGGGCGATAACTGGCCGGAGAGTCAGAGTCCAAAGATGGTTTCTTAAGCAAGGGCCACACAACTGCATTTTTAAGAGCATCCAGCACCCTACCCTCCTGAAGGGAGGTGCTGACAACATCAGCTAGCAACACTTCCAGCTTTTTAATGCATGTGCCATAGATATTGGAGAAGCCAGTTCTAGCATTGCTCAATTATCTTATGGATTTGTAGTAAATTTTAGTACTCAGATGGCTTATTTAATGGTATTTATAATATATTATTGCAGAGGTTCCCAACCTTCTTTAAGCTCAGTGCTTCAACAAAATGGGGGGTGGGGGAGCACACCTATTAATGCTTATTTATCATCATGCATTGTATAGCCACACATTGAAAACCTTCTAGCAAGTTACCAAAGACAAAATGGACTATGCTTTATGTGGGCTGTTAAATGGTCTATTATACCTATAGTATAACAACAGTATAATGAACTCTCTTAGAGTAAATCCACAGTTTTAATTATCCCAGCAGTGAAAACCCATTTTTAAAATGGAAATCCCAAAATATTCTGCCTGCTCAACCCCAATTTGAAACTCAACTATAATAATCCCATTGGTGCCATCTGAACCGAACCAAGCCTAGTTGGACACAAGGGATCTGGGTGGACAGTTGGTAACCCCAGCTCCACACGTGAGGTGCTGAGCCCCTTGGCCTGATCCAGCAAAGCACTTAAGCATTTTGCTTAAAGCAGGGGAGGAGCTATGCTCCTGCTTAAGCGCTGGCTTTGGTTGGAGTGCTCAGCACCTTGCTGAATGGAGTCCTAAGGGCATCACTGTTAGTAGCTGGAAGGCTGTATCCTAAGGCATCTGCTAATAGCACTGTTTCCTGAAAAAGCATACAGGAAAGTATCTCAGGAAAGCGATGGCTAGTGCTGCTTTCCCATTCACCTCCCCCTTTCAGATGAGCTAGTGACACATTAGAGCTCTCCCCTCTCCTCTTTTGAGTGGGTTTGTGATCACCTGTCAACCCAGCCCACTTTCAGCCTTATTAATAAAGCCTTAAATAATAATCTATTGGCAGGCACGATGCAGCATCAGAGGGAGTGCTAAGAGGCAGGATGATGCAATTGATGGAGTCTGTCTAGTTTTATATAAAAGCTATTCTCCCTGCCATCTCTGCCTTCTGGAGAAAGAGCGTGTGGATTAAATACCAAAACAGACAGACAGGCAGAGGCTGCATTCATTTGAGATGCTAATTCAGGGGAAATCTTTTCTCCCTGCTTTTTTTTTAACATGTGAAAGAGTTAGGTCACAAGATTCAGAGGATGTAATGAATGACTGATCCAAAACATTTAACTAAAAACTTAGGTTGAACAAATGTACTAACTCACATGCATTTTTCATAATGTGTGAAGGACTTAATTCTGCTGTCTGTCTGCACCATAGAATCAGTGCAGAGCCATGCGGCATTATGGGATACCTAACAGCAACCGCTGCAATTGTGAAGAGGATGTGGTAACGTTTAAAAAGATTCCAGTCTTGTGTAAGACATTGAAGAGGAGGGTGAAAAGATCCATGTGAATGCAGCCTGACCTTTCTTGGCCTTGAAAGAGTTCACACTGACCAGGCTCGTAGCTAAGACACTGGGTTGGCTTGGGAGTGCAGACAAGAGGGGCAATTTCTTCAGACTAAGAAATTGAAAGGAAAAACTGGAACACATCTTATTTCTACAGAAGGGGAAAAAATACAGGAGGGCAATGTCCTGCCCTCTTAACTATGGGCCTGGTTGACACACAAGCCTTCAGGTACCAGTCACACAACTCTTGTCAGTTTCATCCCTGCCTCATAACTTCACTTATAAGGAACAGATACTTTGCCTTTGGCCTGTTGGGATTGACAGCAACCTTTTCCCAAGGAGGCTGCTCATGTTTCCGCCTGTCTCCCATGCCAATGGCTAGCTATGACCGAGACAGCTTGAACAACACTGAGCCAGCCTGGCTTGTAGCAGCTTCTCAGTTCCTCCCCTTTAGCCTCCCAAAGGCACCTGCAGTCTGCAAAGGAACAGCCAGGTAGAGCCTGAAGCATTGTCTCCCTGACAGGGGCTGAGTGAGGGAGAGAACTCCTTTTGTTAACCCTTTCTGGTTCCTGCTAGGAACGAGAGAGGAGCTGCAAGAGGTTTTGAGAAGGAATAACCATCACTGATACACAGAGGCTGCGATTCACAAACCACTTAATTCAAAGTGTCCCATTGAAACTCTCAAAGGAAGTGGTTTGTGGATCGTGGCTAGAATTACTCTCAAGATATGGCTAGCAAATAGGGATTAAGCCATATTAAAAACATACCTCGCACCACAAAGCAGCAAGGCAAAGGACAGGTGCTGCAGCTGCACTGGGGCCCATGAGCATTTGGGGCCCTGTGTTCCCTAGTGCATCTCCATCTCTTGCTGTTGGGAGGGGATGGGGGCCATTCCATCTTCTCTAACTCAGTTACACCCCTGCATCAAGGGCAGGGGGTAATATACCTAAAGGGGAGCCATTCAGTCAATTCCCTGTTCCTCCTATGTGCTCCTTCCTCTGCTTGCTGATGAGCTGCAATCTGCATAGTTTGGTGGTAATAACCACCTCTTTTCCAAGGAACACTATGGGTGCAATCCTAGCCCTATTGAAGTCAATAGCTCAGCTCCTATTGACTTTAATAGCTGGAGTGTGCACCCTAAAGCTGCAAATCCTCCATCCATCATTTACTCTGGAGCAGACCCACCCATTTACTTGAACAGAACTGGGCTAAAGTGAGTGGTTTCAGGATTGCAACCTCATTCAGTGCCAGTGATGGAGACAAAGCAATTCAGATGAGATCTTTTATTGGCCCATCTGCTGAAGAAGGTGGTATGCAAGCTTTCAGAACACACAGGACCCTTCCTCAGGCATGTAACAATCAGAATTGTTCTGTGTCAAGCAGATATATTTGATGGGGCATGGGGAGAAGGGGGCATGGTGCCCTTGGGTATAAATGTGAAAGCCACAGTATTCAAAACCCGAATAGACCAGGATAGATATGATAGAACTATGGTTGGAGAGGGGTTGTGCTGTGCAGTGGGGACACATGTGGAGAACGATGTCTAAAAAGCATGTGTGTGTGTGCACGCGCCTGAGTAGGATATTCATTCATCTGTGCATGTTTGAAAAGGAGCTGCATGTCTTGGCAGGTGTGTGTGTGAGAGAGAGAGGTATGTAGCTAATGGGGGTGTGTGCTTCCCCACAGTAATTCCCTGCCCCCCCCCTTAAAATGTGTGCCAGGCTTTCAGTTTCTTAGGCCGTTTTCTCATGAACAGAGGTAAACCAAAGTAACTACTTCAACTTAAACTGAAGTAACTACTTCACTTCAGTAACATGCAGTAGAGCAGTGTAAACTGAAGTAGCATTGCGGCAATCTTCCCCCTAGTTGAGAGGTAGCAATTGTTGAACCATGGTCACCACCCTCTCTCATTGATAAGTGTTCACACAAGCAGTTACTTCTAAATACAAACCAAAGGGAAGTACACACTCCTGTTTTTTAAGGAAAACATACTTCTCTTCCTACTCCTGAATAACATTAGTTTAGTGCATGTGAACGTAAAAGCTGATAGTCAGAATGTGGTTTTGGTCTGAAGAAATCCACCCCTTGCTTTGCCTTGTCCTGCAGTCTGCTTCTTCTGTGCCAGCTAGGGGCCTGATGATGTGTGGAGAAGGTGTGCATCTGACAGGTGGGTGTGTGAGTATCTGTGTGTTTGAAAAGGAGCTGTATGTTTGGGCAGGTGGGTGGGCGAGTCTGAATAGGGTGGGCATGTATCTGTGTGTATTTGGGAAGGAGTTGTATGTCTGGATATGTGTATAGGAGGAGTGCATGCCTAGGCAAGGGTGGGTGTATCTGTGTGTTTGGTGAGCACCTAGCCGAGAGAGGTGCTTGTGTTCATGTCCATAATCCTTTATGTCACATGGAGTTAGTTCAGCACTGAGGAAGGAGGTGTTGGAACGTGAGGAGGCAGCTGGGCAGAGTGCTGCCTGAAAGAGGCTGTATGTGCAGAGCTGGGTGGATGGGCACGGAGGAACGGCAGCAGGAGGCTGGGATAAGGGAAGGCACGGAGTGGGCACTGGGCGGGGATCGGAGCCAGGGGGGGAGGGGGCGGGGGGTGGCTGGTGATGGTTCTGCGGCTCCTGTGACTGGTTCAGGAACGCATCTCTCAGCGCCGTGCCAGGCCCATCCCGTTATAAGAGCGGCATGTGCCCTGCGCTGCTGTCAGAACGGAGGGGAGACAGCATTCATCCCCAGCCCAGCAGCTGGTACCGGCACAGCCTGGGCTGGGGATTCGAAAGAGCGAGCACCAGCAGGGATCCCGGGGAGCAGCAGAGCAGGGAGTGGAGCCGAACTGAGGCAGGAGCAAAAGGCACCCCGCTGCCGCCGCGCCCCGGGCACATTGGCACCAGCGTCTCCACCTCGGATGCCTGGCTGTAGCACGGCGCCCCCTCTCGGCGGAGTCATGAAGTCGCTGCAGTGCAGCGCGGAGCGGGGCGCTAACGCGGCTGGGAAGCTTCCCCCGGCGGAGGCAGCGGCAGCGGGCAGGGAGCTGGAGGTGCGCGGCGCTGCCGGCTCGGCGGCGCTTCCCGCAGCAGTGCGGGGGGCGCTGGAGCTGGCCGAGGCCCGGCGGCGGTTGCTGGAAGTGGAGTGCCGGAGGCAGCTGGTGTCGGAGCTGGAGAGCCGGGTGCAGCAGCTGCACCGCGTCTTCATCCAGGCCGAGCTGCGCATGGCCAACCACACGGAGAGCCTGGGACGCCTGGGCAGCAGCGTGGCCCAGGCCGAGATCTACCTGGCAGCGCACGGGCAGCGCCTCAAGAAAAACCTGCGGCGCTACAAGAAAGCGAGGCCCCCCGCCCTGCTGGCCTCGGCGCTGGGCAGCTGCGTGCCTTGGGGGGCGTGCAAGCTGCGCCGGGGTAGAGGGGGCGCCCCCGAGCCGCCAGAATCCCCCTTCAAGAGGAGCCTGCAGGGGGCTTCAGCAGCTCCCCAGCCGCCTGGGAGGTCTCCTGCCTAGTGCCCCGAGGCTGGGAATGGCGCCCTCTCTTGGACTCAGGAGCGTAGGTAGGTTGTAGTGGGCTCTGGCGCAGAAGATGGACTCGGGGTCCTACTGCCCCCGGCCCAGTAGCAGGGGAAGAACCGAAGCAGCTGGACTAGGGAGCATAGACCTCCCAGACTCTTGGGCCTTGGTGCAGCTGTACCGGCGGTCCCTATTGTAGCTAATGCTATGCCCCTGGGGTGGGTAGGGAGCACCCACCGCAGCCGGGAGTGAATCCTGCCCCTGGACATCCCTGCAGCCAGTTGGGGCCAGGGCACACACCCCACTCTGAGAAGACCTGCCTCAACTCGGAGCCTGTAGAAGGGGCTGTATCCGTATACTAGTGGGAGTTGGAGAAGGGGAGGAGGCTCATCCACTTTAGATCCACACTTTACCAGCCATCCTTAGAGAGCTCACTATCTCTAAGACCCCACACCAGGCTTGTAGAATTCTTCCCCCAATGTAAAACTGGGCATTGCCCTCTCATCCATGGTGGTTCACACTGGTCTGTAAAGAATTATGTTCTGCTTCCTCTGGAGCAGAGAGAACCCTCTCCGTCCATTATCTCCAGTACACAGGCAAAAAATCCCAGCCAGATGTGGCCCAGCCCCAACAATTTTGCTATTGGGAGGGAGGACCAAACTCCTCCGTTATTATTATTTATTATTAGCAAGCATTTATATAGCGCCAGCAATGTACCTGGCAGTTTACAGATTAATTTAATAGACACAGTCCCTGCCCTAGGGCTTACAATCGGGGGGCGGGGGAAGGAAGGGAAACAGAGGCAGAGACAAGGAGTGTATCAATATGCTGGGGTCCTCCAGTTGGACTTTTGCCTCCCATTGACTGATGCTATCCCACCCTGGCAGGCTGCTGGCAGCAATCCGCTTCTGAGGCTGGTGCCCCTTTTGAGTCATGGAATTGACATCCGAGAATCCTGCCTTACTTTTGCCCCCACATGTGTACTTGGAGACTTCAGCTGTCTGCCTTGGCAACATCACTATGGAACTGCACCAAAAGGTATCTGCAACAGGTGAATGGTTCTTGTTCTGTCCTGGACAATGTTCTTACTCAAAGGGGGTATCAGTGTCATTGAAACGGAGACCAAGAATGAACTGCCCATGAGGTGATTGTCATCATCATGTGGCCTTTTAGCTGGGACACCTGAACTTGGGATTCACCTAATTAGATGCTCCCCCTGATACTTGGGGTTCCGAACTGGAGACTCCTGCTGTTCTGATTTAATGTTCCAGTTTAGACGTACTAGAACAGAGGCAGGGAACCCCTGGCCTGAGGATCAAATCCGACCAGTGGCTGTTTTTTTAAAATTTGATCTCTTTCCAATTCCTGGATCTGGTCTGGGGAATCCAGTTACTACCCTCAAGACTGAAAGACTCCGCTCAGGGGAAGAGAGCCGAGATGAGGGCATGCACACAACGATAGGGGATGGATCCCCAGATCATCCATTATCTTGTCTCTCCCATTTGGTCCTCTATCCTGATCACACCCCCTAAGCACCCCCCCACCTCCTGTCCGGCCCACTGAACTTATACTCATTTTCAAAGTAGCCTATGGGAGGGGAAAGCCCCCCCCCCCCCCCCCAAATACTAGAATCTGATAGTTATATGATGCCTCAGAATTGAACAGCAAGTTAGAGCCAAACTCTGGTCCCACAGAAGCTGAGGAGGATTTTTCTATTTGATTTCTACAGGACCAGGATCTGGCCCATCAGCCTCCCAACAGGTGGTTTTGTGCACATGGGGGCAAAAAATCACCCCTGGTGCATGTGTGACCAGAGCTGGACTTAGGTATTTTGCTGCCCTGGACAAAATTTATGTGCTGCCTCTCTCCTGCTGATGCGGGGGGAGGACAGGAGTCTTGGTGTTGGCCCCTGTCCTGCTGGGGCTGGCACAAAAGGCTCTGTGGGACTCTTGGCGAAGCTCCAGCACTCCAGCATTTTGGTGATTGTTCAGGTGTCACACGGACCCATTGGTGCCACCCTCCAGAAGGCACCAATGTTTACTCTGTCCATTGGACAGGCAGGTCTCTCCGTTATGTGTTGGCCACTGTCTTACCTGCCACACAGGTGTTGAACCATGGACTCACCCACCCCAAACTGAACCCAGGAGTCTTTATGGCTTGCTGTAGAGAGAGAGAGAGAGAGAGGCTCTGTGGCTGGGCTGCAGCAGACTCCTATGTGATCTATGGTTCTGATACACAGGGAGACAAAACTTTATCATAGAATTGTGGGGTAGGACGGGACCTTGGGTCATATAGTGCAATTTCCTGCTCCAAGCAGGATGTCCTCTGTCTATATTGAATCATAGAATGGGTGAGCCCAGTGAAGTGAAAGAGACTCATGCTAACGGCTAGGGGGTGCCGTCAATGCCAGTGAAGGTTTGTGCTGTTCGATCCCACTCTACCTTCCATCTCCTTTGTCAGAGCGAGACCTCGGAGTGAGAATGAAGTGGTGCCTTGTGCTGGTTGTCTCTGCACTGGGGTGGATTTACCCGTTACAAGAAGAACCATTCACCCTTCCAAATTTAAAGGCCACGTTCTGACAAACAGAGGTGAACCAAAGTAACAACTTTGATTGAATTAAACTGAAGTAGTTGCTTCACTGGCTGTTTTTACATGGACAGGGGTGGGTGGGGGGATGGGTGTGCTGCCGCGGTGGGTGGAAGTGGGTGTGTGTCCTCCCACGGTCACATACCCACCTCCACCCACGGAGCTTCCTCCGTTTTTTTCAGATGGCTCTGTGGGTGAGTGATGGGTGGAGATGGGTGTGTCTCAGGAGTGCGCACACACCTCCACCCCCTGCCCATGGTGTTCACATGGGCAAACACCAGTAGAACAGCGGGGGCTGTCTCTTATACACATCTAGATGTGTATAAGAGACAGGGACGCCCCCATACACCTAACACCCTCCCGCACACCCAGCGGGGGTGGTGTGAGGTGGTGGGTTGGGGTGGCGCACTGGCGTCAAAGTAAAAACTGCCACTTTGGTAGCATTCAGATGAACGGTGTAAACCAAAGTAGTACTGCAGCAGTTTCCCCCATTGCTGGACTGTGGTTGTCACCCTCGTACTGATAAGTATTCACAGGAGTACTGATTTTTCAGGAGTACTTGCTTTTCTTCCTTCTCCTGAATAATGTCCATTTAGCGCTCTGTGTGAACACTGCAGGAGTAAAACCAAAGTAAGGTGCAACTAAACTAAATTAACTTTGTTGGAATGTGACTGAAAATACCTACTTCATTAGGGGTATGGGGGTGTTGTCATGGTTTTGATGATGATTTAGACTCTCTGTGTGATGGGATTGTGACCTCTCTGCCTAATCTGGGCTAGCTGTGACTCCGTTTCCCCACTTACAGCTCCTACTGGATCAGCTCTCCGCAGAACTGTTCCAGCCCATAACGGGTTAACTCTCTTAGTCACCTTTGCCTGAGAATTTCCTGAAGCACAACAAATACTTTGTCAGGTTCGTATGACTCGGAATCGCCCCCAACTGTGTTACTTCAAAGTTAGGAACTCAAAAGAAGTTTAATTCTTCATTATAAGAATTAAGATTAATATGCAATACAAGATTGTGCTCCGAGTGCATTAAATCAAATAAGCATAGTAGATAATGCAAATCTATTTTACATGTGAGTTCCAGTCTAAAATCCTATTTATATATCAATCTACTCTGTTTCAAAGTTCCTTTTCTCTCAGCAATGATGCTACCAGAGCTGGGCATTAAATTTTTCTTGTTTGCAGTTTCAGAGTTTCTTCACAAGATCTTTTCACATGCTGTTGGTCAAAAAAATGGCATTTTCCCTTTGTTTTTGTGGAGTTTAGTACTTTTTGGATGCCTCTCCCTACCCCCTGCTGGATGTGGCCCTTTCAAGGTACTTCTATGTTAATTGCTTTGATGAAGTCTCTGACTTCCTTTAGCAAACAGATCACACAATGGAAGCTTTCTGACTAATCAGTAAACATAAGCAGAGTTCAAAAAGGGTTTCCTGTCCCATTCCTTAGCTATCACAATAAGTTTTATTTTAGTTTGTACAATCAATACTTCATTTTGTCAACGTCCTACCATGTAGTTCTGTTACAGTGATCAGTTAAAGACCAGACACGGATACAAATTAACATACATTGCTCACTCCATATACTTATATGTTTTATGTGTGTTTATGTATGTTGGTGTCGTGATCTTCACCACACTGGCAGGCTGGATACAAAGAATAACAAAGATTCAACCTTCCCTGTGCAGAAACTGCTAATCAACTGTTGCAATGCCACCAAAAGGATAATTCAGATACCTCTGTGCCAGGCCTTTTCTGTTACGTTAGCATCTCTTACCACTTTGTGTATGGGGCTGCAAGAGAAGATCTCCCCTCTTTACTTGATGGATTGATTGAGCTCACTGATTGATGAATGTGCAGAGACCACCTTAATGTGTGCAAGAGACAGCAGGTCTGTTATGTAATCCTTGCTGCTCTAGCGATTATGCCAGATGAGTTTGGCACTGCAGCTGGACTCTGGCTGAACGAATGTACGTACACACAGTGCTCTCAGGGGGCACTGTCTGGAAGCTCACGCATATATGTATATACAAATAAAGCATATTTTATTCATTGTACACAATGGCTCTAGGGGTTGCTTGAAGTGCAAGGCCTGGGATTCTCAACTAAACCGCTGCAAATGGGTGTAAGTTGTATTATGGGAGTAAAAAGGGTGGGGGGCAGTTGCAGGGGTATGTTTTAGCCCTCAGTGAGCTGAAATGAAAGAGGCACCTGGGCCTGCATCACTGCTCTCCACTGGCATTTGAATTTCCCAGAAGCTGGATGAGTGGGTGGAGCCACTGAATTTCCCAGAAGCTGGATGAGTGGGTGGAGCCACTGCAATTTGGAGGCTGAGTCAGGGGCAGGGCATCAAAGGGGAGGAACAGTGGCATAACTAGGTTTAATAGGGCCCTGGGGCAACTCAAGTTACTGGGCTCCATACCACTCTCATAGACATGAACAGATACAGACATACTCTCAGACAGGCACGTTCTCACAGAGAACAGTGACAAAGAGTTGTTGGTCCTGGCTCCATGGTGCCTAGATTGGCTGAGGGAGCAGGGAACTGTGATCTAATTTCATCAAGGGGTTGAAGAGCAGGACTGGGAGGGAGATGGCACCACAGTGCCTTGTTGGCTCTCTATCTGAACTGGGCCTGAGTGGCAGTTGCAGTAGGAACTGTGCATTTCCACCTCAGTAGTGCCCAGAGCCAGGGCACCTGCTGCCAAAGGCTTGGCAGATGCACTCACACTAACTCTGAATGTGCTCCCCACCTGGAACAAGGCTCCCCCACACTGCAGCATTAATCTGGCCTTGGCAACTGCCTGGAGACATGAGAGACAAGGTGGTTCGAATGATATCTTTTATTGCACCAACTATTGTTGGTGGAAATAAGAAGGTTTTGGGCCACATCGAGCTCTTCCTGTGTGGCCCAAAAGCTTGCTTATTTTCACCAACAACAGTTGGTCCGATATCATTCAAACCACTTTGTCTCTCTGTCACTTGGGGCCAACACAGTGACCACACTCTGTCTCTGGAGACATGAGAGCAAGAGTGGCTTCTCTGCTAGAACTGGATTCTCAGACAGATACAGCCCTGGCTGTGAGCGAGATCCACGCTGCAACTTTACTTGCTTGGAAAAATCTCAACAGCCATAACATTGTCCTGTGAGGAAACACTTTGATTTATGTTGGCATCTAAAACATAAATGACGGGTTGTGTGGCAGATCTCACCAACCTCTGCCCTAAAGGTAAAACTTTTCTCCCCACCCCCGCAACCTTCTGCCCTTTTCCTAAATCAATTTAACTTGAGGTGGGTGTAGAACATTAAAGCAGTGGGTTCTCAGGGCCTCCTGGGGCCTTAATCTCCTCCAGGCCCTGTTCTTCGAAAGCCGGGTGGAAAGGCTGGCTTTAGTAGGAGCTTAGGGGGGTTGGATGGGAGAAGGAAGACCTTATCTCCCAGAGGGTTTCAATTAATAGTATGAAATGCACAGCTTGCTTTTAAATCCTCCCATTCCCCCCTCCCCTCACCACTGATTATTTGCAAATCAGCTTTTGACCCGATTATAACCGAACCTGCTTAAAGGAATTGCAGGGAACGTCTTTCGGAGAAGAAATCCACTCTCTATAAGGACCACTAAAGATTGAAATAATGCAAAGCCCTCTGTTACAAAGACTCTATCCTCCCTTAGTCATGGTGTCACAATTATAAGCGCCTAACAATTTACATTTCTACCTTGTTCTACCATGAAATCAAAGTGCTTTAGGAACATTAATTAAATAGAGCCTTCTGGCATCCCCTTGGGGATGTGTTATATGGTGTTATCCCCATTTCACTGATAAGCGCAGGAAGTAGGAATGCCAAATTTACTATTTTCCAGGCACAGATCCTGTGGAAGCCTTGTCTGTCCCCCAAGCCATGCCTCCTGAAGCACCAAGGGGCAGGGCAATCGGAGGTTGAAGGTAACTGTCCCCTCATGCTCCCATCAGGAGTGGATGAATGCCCTCTGGGGGAAAGGGCATCAAGGGGAGAGTAGCCAGCTCTCAGACCTGTCCCCAGGCCTTGTTTCAGCACTGGCACCAGCTCCAGCAGCAAGCAGGGTAGGCTCAGCACCCATTCCTGGATAAGCCAAGGAGTGACTTCCTCC
Source organism: Sphenodon punctatus (assembly GCA_003113815.1). NCBI lineage: Eukaryota > Metazoa > Chordata > Lepidosauria > Sphenodontia > Sphenodontidae > Sphenodon > Sphenodon punctatus. The sequence goes on along the minus strand of QEPC01004065.1, from coordinate 330,187 downwards.
TGGTATGGAATCTGGTTTTGGGGCACAGGTATGCAGGTGAACCAGGCCCATGCACCTGGCAGGGTCCAGGCTGCCACACAGAGCAAAGGAGGGGTCTTGCATTCCTGGGGTTGCCACCTCTCCAGGTTTCACCTGGAGCCCTCAGGTTTTCATTCAGAATCTATGGACTCTGGGGAAATCCCTGATTTCTCTGAGTCAGCCAGAGGCCACCCTTGGTAACCTGGAGTAATCAGGGCTTCCAGGAGTTGTCACATCAGAAATGGGGTGAGGTATAGAGACTTTCCTACCCCCTTTTCAGTGCGGCCTTGTTTCTATAGAGCGTCATGGCATCATGATGCTCCGAAAGGGGTAGGGTTACATTAGAAAGAGGCATGACAGCCCATTTCCCCTGCCCTATATGAACTCTTCCTATTGGATGAAAGCCTGGTAGGAGGTGGTTAACCCTGTGTGTGCCTTCCTGGCCTGCCCCTCCTTCCCCTCAGCTGGAGGTGGGTGCTGAGCTCTTTGTTCTAGTTCCCACCTGGAGGTTAAGTCAGAGCCTCATGTAGGCACCTATGAGAAGAAGAGTTAAGTGGAGAACCCGGGCATCTAGGCTAGCCAGCCTTCTGCCCATTGTAGAAATCCACACTCTATGTGAAATAGAGTGAGCAGGAGGGCGCGGGGTAGAAAAAAACTGAATAAATAAAATACATAAATAACAGTCCTCACCAAAATCCTCTTGCTGAGGTCCATCTAGAATCCTCACTCAGTGTAGTCAATGGGAGTTTTGCCATTGACTTCAGAGGATTCAGGCTTGCTGTCTAGGGTTCCTAGGTTTGGAAGAAAACTCAAGAATTAAATCCAACACCCCCAGCGAGTGAGCCTCCGACAAGGGGGAATGTCCCTTCCCTGAAGAATTAACTGGCCTAAACCACCCCCAGCAAATATTTCTCCATCCTCCTTTTAAAAACATTCAGGGAAGGAGATTCGACAGCTGGTGACTTGGTAGCTGGATACACACAGTGCCCACCTGTTCTTACAGCTACAACGTTTCCCCCAATATTTAGTATAAATCTGCTTTCCTACAACTGAAATTCCTTCCTTCCTTGAATTTAGGGTTACCACCTCCCTCAGGACTTTCCCTGGGAGGGAGCGTGGCCCCAACAGCAGGGGTGGGGCAAATTGTTGTGGCCCTCCCCTTATGGAACATCATGACTTTCTGCAGGCTGGCCCAAGGAAATTGGGGATTCCCCCAGAATCTGAATCAAAACTTGGAGTCTCCAGGTAAAATCTGGAGAGCTGGCAATGCTGTTCACCGTACCTGAACTGTTCCAACAGAGGGATCCCAAAGAAGAATAGAACCTATAATAAAATCTGCCATGAGCAGAGAGCAGGAGTGACCAGGACATGGCAACAGGCTGAAGCCAGGCAAGTCCAGATTGTGTGGCCAGCAGGGACCCATTAATAAACTGGAAATAGCAGCATGAGTTTGACAAGAACTGGTGTGAAATACAAGACCAGAGTGAAAAATGCAGGGAGCCCCAGCCTCTGAAGGGCCTATATTTGGGATTATTGTGGAGGGGCTTGCCAGGGCTCAGCCCTGGCATCTAAATTCAAAGGGGGTGGGGGCTGAGCCCGAAGAAATGTTCCCACAAGTAGAAGTGTGCATAACGTACGAGTAACGTATGGGCCTGCTGTGAAGGCAATTCTGGCACCTGAAGGGGATGTTATGTTTAACTGAACATCAGAAATGACTTACAGTAATACTTTCCTTTTTCTGACAGTTGAGCAAGTTGGGAAACTGGGAGTAAGCTGTTGGGATGGGGGGAGGGTTTTGTTATAACCCCCCCTGTGAGAGGGGGTGTTGTAAGTAGGATGGGTTGGGGGGGAGGGAGTGACCTGACCCCCCTGTGAGAGGGGGGAAGGGGGGATACAGGAGTGGTCCCCGAATGCCTCTTTGATGAGTCTGCCTCCTGGAGCACTGGGCTTAGGAAATCCTCCCCGGATGCCCATTCCCCATGGTCCCTTTGAGCCTTTTGACTGGTATCCTTGGAGACTGGGGTTTGATAACCAGGAGCCTGGGGTAGGCCTTGGGAGGAAGGGAAAGAGGTGGTTATTGAGGCTGTTTGGGGTATGGCAGGGAGGGGGGAGGACCGACCAGCGGAACTATCGGGAGAGGACCTTGGTGTCTGTTCCCTTGTCCCACTCACCCCATCTCGAGATATTTGGGGGCTAAGGCCAGTAGGGCCCCCGATCTGACACTGTTGCTGCTTAATGTGAGGTCGGTGGCAAATAAAACATCTGTCATCCATGATTTGATTTGGGATGAGGCCGCCGACCTCATATGCATTACAGAGACCTGGCTGGATGAAGCATCTGGACCAATATTGTTCCAGATGGTGCCAGCCGGGTACTCTGTGCAGCATCAGTCTTGGCTGGGGTGGGCAGAGTGGCTGTGATATGTAAGGACAGCTTGGTCTTTCGGAGGTATCTGGTGCCTAACTCGTCTGATATAGGGTGTCCCCCCCCTTGTGCTGGATTTGGCTGGGGATGGATTGGGAATCCTCTTGGTGTACCAACCATGCTGCTGTACAGTTGATTCCTTAAGTGCTGTAGCTGAGCTAGTCTTGGAGGTGGTGTTGCGGTCACCTAGACATATTATCTTAGGTGATTTCAATATGCACACTGAGGCTAGCCTTTCATGGGCAGAGCAGGAGTTCATGGCCGCCATGACAACTATGGACCTTTCCCAGATAATATCTGACCCAACACATGAGGCAGGGCACATATTGGATTTGATGTTTTGTACCAGGGGTTTTGATTTTCAGAACAACAGTTGCTATAACACTGTTGTAGTTGGAGCATTACCTTCTGAAAGCCCAGATCCCGGCCCTCCTATGCCCTTGTCGGGGTTGTGGACCAGTTAGGTTGGTCCAGCCCCGGAGGCTAATGGATCTGGTGTCCAGAAGTCTCTGGAGGATTTACCTGCTGACCTTAGCGGCTACTCTGTCTATGACCTGGTCACCTTGTGGAATGACATCCTGACCATGGTTGCACCCAAGCATCCACTTCCGCTGGCAGCACAGGTCCCCCTGGTATACAGAGGACCTGAGGTGGCGGAAGCAGAAGGGTAGATGGTTAAAGTGCAGGTGGCATTCGACTCGTGCTGAAGTCGACCGACTGTGACATAGATCATTTAAAAAGGACTATGCCGTGACTATGATGGCGGTGAAGAAAGCTTTCTTCTCTACTATTTTAGCATCTGCAAAGTCTCGTCCGGCGGAGCTGTTCCAGGTGGTGAGGGGCCTGGTTAATCTGGTTTGCCTCCACCCAGAAATGGAGTCATCTGATGCCTGCTCTGACATTTTAATTAACTACTTTGGAGACAAAATCGCTCATATTCACCATGACTTGGGTGCTGTTATTTTATCTGCAGAATCAGAGTTTGGGGTTATGGAAGCTTGGTTCTGTCCTGTTTATTTGGATCAGTTTCAATTGGTATCACCCACTGGTTTGGGGGAGGTGCTTGGGGTAGTGGGGGAAATCAGTTGTGAATTAGATCCCCGGCCAGCTATCGGCCTGTCTCTCACCTTCCCTTTTTAGGGAAGGTTACTGAGCTGGTGGTTGCCCAAGAGCTCCAGGCTCATCTTGATGCTATCCGATTCCTAGACCCGTTTCAGTCAGGCTTTCATCCTGGTTATAGCACAGAGACTGCACTTGTGACCAGAGCTAGACTTAGGAATTTTGCACCCCTAGGCCCTCTCAGGCTGCTGCCCCCAAACCTATCCAAGCCCTGCCCCCAAGCCAAGCCCCACCCCCACGCTGCATGTTCATGGGTGGGGGAGCCCCGTGTGGATGACGTGGCATGCGTGCCTGCAGTGAGTGGGGGTGCATGTGCGCGCCCACCTAACATGCATCCCACTCGTCTCCATGCATGGAGCAACTGGAGAAAACGGCGGTTGCTCCATGGGTGCGGATGAGTGGGGGTGAGTGGGGCTGCGTGTGCGGCCATGTGCATGCCCTGCCCATGCACCAGCGTGCCCACGGACCCCCCACCTGGGGAAGCCATGTAAAAAGGGCCTGTGAGAAGCCACTCGAAGAAGAACAGAAGGTTGCTACCTTGTAAACAAGGTTCTCCGAGATGGCTCCAAACATTCTCACAACATCCACCCTTCCAGCCCCGCATAGAATTTTTTCCTTATATTCCTAGAAAGGGTTGAAAGGGACTGTCATTCAGAGGGGGAGAGTGCTTTTTATACTAGAGGAGCTCGAGACCATCATGTGGTCTATTATTTGAATAGGGTGAGCATGCACAACCCAGTTGTGAGAATGTCAGAAGCTATCTTGAAGAACCTTCTTTACAAGGCAACAACCTTCTGATCACTCACATGGGGAGGAGTTGTTTGCAAACAAATAGCTTTATCTCCCAGTCTGATCGGTGTCCCGGTGTCTTGCGGCTGCTGCAGTAGCACTACTAGCAGGCAGACGGCAGAGGCAGGTGAGGGATGGGGACCCAGGAAGCAGGCTTCGGCTGCGGGTAGCAGCCTCCAGACGTGCAGGGAGAAAAGGGAAAAAATGGAGTGGGGTGGCATCAGGGCTAGGATTGCTGCCCTCCAGAAAACGCCACCCAAGGCCTGGGCCTAGGGGGCCTCCCCCTAAGTCCAGGCCTGCTTGTGACCTTGGCTGTTGACCTGCGGCTTGAGATTGACAAGGGGAATTCTACCCTGTTGATCTTTTAGATCTTTCAGCAGCCTTTGATACAGTTGATCACAAGGTGGTGTTGACTGCAGGACTTGGTGTGGGTACACGGGATCATTCTTGAGTGGTTCTGCTCCTTTCCGTTGGGGAGGTCCCAGAGAGTGGTGATGGGTAATTGCTCATCGTCCTCCCGGAACTTCTGTGGGGTCCCGCAGGGTTCTGTTCTGTCTCCTCTCCTGTTCAATGTGTATATGGGGCTGCTGGGAGTGGTCGTTTGAAGGTTTGGGGTCAGCAAACTGATGACACTCAGCTCTAGTTCTCTTTTTCATTGAAGTGAAGAGGCTGTGGTACGCCCCCTGCTGAAAAAACCATCTTTGGACGTGGATGCGCTCGTCAGTTACCGACCTGTCTCTAACCTTCCCTTTTTAGGGAAGGTTATTGAGCGGGCGGTGGCACTCCAGCTCCAGGTGCATCTGGACAACATCGGTTTCCTAGACCCTTTTCAATCTGGGTTCCACCCCGGCTATGGCACCGAGACGGCGTTGGTGGCCTTGGTAGATGACCTTCACCGGGAGATGGATGCAGGATGTTCAATATTTCTTATCCTGCTAGATCTCTCGGCCGCTTTTGATACCGTGGACCATGGGCTGCTGTTGAGGTGACTGCGTGACCTGGGGGGTTTGGACGAGACTGTACTTGAATGGTTCCGTTCCGTTCCATTCGTTCCTCTCGGGGAGGAGCCAACGGGTAGTGTTGGGGGAGGAGACATCGTCCTCCCGCGCTTTACCGTGTGGCGTTCTGCAGGGTTTGATCTTGTCTCCGCTGTTATTTAATATCTATGTGCAGCCCCTGGGGGAGGTTGTGAGAAGGTTCGGGGTGCGATGTCACCAGTATGCTGATGATACTCAGCTGTACCTCTCCTTTTCTATTGACCCAGACCCTGCTATCTCGTTGCTGTCCCAATGTTTGGAGGCCGTGGCGGAGTGGATGCGGCTGAGCAGACTGAAGCTCAACCCCGATAAGACGGAGGTGATGTTGGTGGGGAGAGTGAAGGGGGTGGTGGCCCCCCTAGTTGGGGGGGTTCACCCTTGTAGCTCAGCAGGTCCGGAGTTTGGGGGTGATACTGGAGCGGCAGGTGGAGGCAGTCGCTAAGGCTGCTTTCCGCCAGCTATATCTAGTGCGTAGGCTGCGTCCATATGTCTCCGGCCCGGCCCTGGCCTCCCTCATCCATGCCTTCGTCACCTCGAGGCTCGACTACTGTAACGCGCTCTACGTGGGGCTTCCCTTGTTCTTGGTTCGGAGGCTGCAGCTAGTGCAGAATGCGGCGGCTCGTCTTCTTACGGGGATGGGCCGTCGGGAGCATATTACACCTGTGCTCCAAGCTCTGCACTGGCTGCCGATAGCGTGCCAAGCCAAGTTCAAGGTGTTGGTGATGATCTATAAAGCCCTACACGGTCTCGGCCCCTCATACCTTAGGGACCGCCTCGCCCTCCGCGCCCCAAAGCGACTCCTGCGGTCCGCCGGGAGTGCCTTCCTGGAGGTCCCCCGTGTTAAGTGGGGGGCCACAATGGAGAGGGCATTCTCGGCGGTAGGGCCGCGGCTTTGGAACTCCCTTCCGGAGGAAGCTCGCCTGGCCCCATGCCTGTTAACATTCCGGTGAAATTGTAAGACCTGGCTGTTCGCCCAGGCCTTTGGGAGGGAGGGGTAGGGTGGGGTGTTTTTAGTTCCCCCACCTACCTGGGTTTTTATGTTGTATCTAGTCCTGTTTTAATGTTTTATAATATTTATGATAATTTTTATTGTTTTTATTGTGTTTTAATTCTTTGGAAGCCGCCCCGAGCTGCGTGGCAGGAGGGGCGGGGTAAAAATTTATGGAAATAAATAAATAAATAAATAAAGTGCTCACCCGATGCCTGGCTGCTGTCGGGGACTGGATGAGGGTGAGCCGACTGAAGCTGAATCCAGACAAGTCCGAGGTGATGATGGTTGGCCGGTCTTGTGACCTTGGGGGGGATTGGGAGTCCTGATATCCATGGAGTACGGCCCCTTCTGGTCAATCAGGTTCGCAGCCTTGGAGTGCTTCTGGACCCCTTGCTGCACCTGGATTGTCAGGTGGCAGCGGTGGCCAGGAGCACTTTTGACCAACTCCATCTGGTGAGGAAGCTGCAGCCTTTTCTTTCTGATTCGGATCTGGCGACTGTCATCCATGCTTTCATCACCTCGAGGCTAGATTACTGCAATGCGCTCTATGTGGGGCTGCCCTTGATGACTGTTTGGAAGCTGCAGCTGGTGTAGAATGCGGCGGTGCAGCTCCCGTCGGGAATGAGTCACCAGAACCACATTACACTGGTGCTCTGCACTGGCTCCCTATAGCTTTCCAGGCACAATTCAAGGTGCTCATTTTGACCTTTAAAGTCCTAAATGGTCTGGGCCTCACATATCTGAGAGATCGTCTGTCATTCTATGCCCCATTGCCGCCCCTGTGATCTGTCGGGAGCTCCTCCCTGTGGGTACCATCTGTTAGCCTTGTTTATAGGGCAAGGACTCGCAGGGAGGCGTTCTCATTTGCTGCCCTGATGCTTTGGAATTCCCTTCCCTCAGAGGTTCATTTGAGCCCAAGCCTGGGCATTTTCAAGAGGTGGTGTAAGACCTTTTTATTTGAAAAGGCATTTGGTGGGCGCGGATAGGGGATTGGGATGGTTTTGCGAGGCTTGGGAGGGATGATGGTATTGGGTATGTGTGTTGGGGTTTGTGATAGGGTTGGGAGGAGGATTTTTGTATTTTAGTGTTTTTATGATCTGTAAGCCGCCCTGAGCCTTTGGGAAGGATGACAGATATTAATTAATTAATTAATTAATTAAAGGTGTGTCTGTCAAACATTCCCAGGTTAGGAGGGCACCCACACCATCATTTCGCACTGGACCCTAAGTTCCCTGGATATGGCATTTATCTTATTTATTTTGCTACTCTTTTACTCCGCACCCTCCCGCTCACAGAGCAGCTTGGGGTTGCACATTGCACATTGCACCACATTGCCTGAAATGACAAGGAGCAATTTTTAAAGACATATCCAGATGATATACCCCCACTTCCTTAAAATGCAATGACCCAAACTGGATATGGTTTTCCAGTTGAGGCTTAACCAGTGCCATGCATAGCCATACCTTTCAACAGTCCCTGCTTTTGTGAGAAAATCCCATGGTCCTGCCTCAGATGAGCAATGTCCTGCTTTTGGAGGTGTCAGCCACTACACTCCCAAGTATGTGACGAGCCGACACCACCCCCACCGCACGAGTGTAAGGCACTGGGCGCTGCTGGGGCTCCTGCATGTGGCAACTGCCAGGGTGCCCATGTGCTGGCCAGGCACCGGCTGCAGCCAGAGTGCTGGATGGCTGGGTTGGCACAGAAACTGACCCCCCACCAGGGTCCTTCTGTGTGTGTGTGTGTGTGTGTGTGTGTGTGTGTGTGTGTGTGTGTGTGTGTGAGAGACTGCCTGTGCACATGAAAGAATGTGTGTGTGTGCATGCTCGTGTGTGAGGAGGTGCTGCTTATTGGTTGAGGGGGCAGAGCATATGCCCCTCTTTGGCCATCTGAAAGAGTGTGGTGGTACAATTACTCCTGTGTCCTGGATACATTTTCTCTGTTGGAGATGTTACGGGCTACCCTTTAGGCAACATGAAGGGGGTGACAAATCAGAAAGTTTCCTCCGTAACTTGCCTTGTCTCCCCACCCCCCCACCTTTCTTTCTTTGTGGTGTGTGTGTGTGGCCGGGGGGAGTGTGCCCTGATAACAACTGTAGCTCCCATTATACTCCGTCCCTCTGTGCTAATACATTCCATGTCTCTCTGTCCTCTTGCCAATTGTCATTAATAATGTTACATAAGCAGCACTGGCCCTTGATGGCTTTACAGGATCATATTAGACTTTTTCTAGAAAAAAATAATGTGGGATATTAATACCAAAGCTGAGATTTTCTCTCTCTCTCTGGTTCTGTTTAATTCTGATTAAGTGGAAAGTGCATCAGTGATCATCCTGTCCCAGTGCTGAAGAGAAGGAAAGCCAGAAACTCCCAGTGCCTGTAAAGCACATGGGGAGACATCTCCCTTGCCTGGCTTTGATAGGATGTGAAAGTGGGTCGTTCAATGTCACCAATGAACCCCAGCAGGGAGCATTCACCTATTTTAGTTAGATTTGTAGATAAGGCAAGGGAGGGAAAGAAAGAGATGGGATCATTCCAGCAGGGTATAGAGTGAACTTGTGCCTTACAACTCACAGTAGGAAGCACTGCATCACTCTGTACTGTACATTCTGTATACAGCGCTTCCAGATGTGCACATGACACACTCTCCAGCTGTGCAGGAAAATATCTCTTTTTAGGGTCTACTTTACTGATTGTAAGTCATCATGAGCCTTTATATGAAGGGTGGTTGATACATTTAAATAAATAAATAAATTCAATTAAATAATTTGTGCCTGGACTTGTGAGGGCTCACTCAGCCATGGGATTGCACCCACAGCACCAGCCTCTCCCCTAGCAGGATTGGGGTTGATCAGTGGCAGCAGTCTCCATCAAGTTTAATCTGGCCCTAAGCAAGGGCTGGCGAAGTAGGGAGAGGAACAGGGGCTGGTGGAGTCCTAGTCAGTTTTTAGATGAGACACTACCAGGCAGGTCCACCCATCCCACATGCATCCAAATGCCAATCTGAAGGTGGCGTGGGGGGGAGGGGGGAATGTGTGCTCCTGTGACCCATGCACCACCCAGCCATGCCCACTCAAGGAGTAGCTGTCAGGGGATGGGGTTTCAAGGAGGGCAATGGCCAGTAGGAGGCACTAGACAGCTAGCTCGAGGCAACCAGGAGGGGCTACAATGAGAGGGAATAGCGTGACAAGAGAAACAGAGGAGAACTCTCTCCTGGTGGGGGCCCATCTGACCCCGGACCTCCCAGCCTTTTGAAGGAGTTGTAAGACCTGGCTGTTCTGTCAGGCATTTGGCAAGGGAGAGGGGTGAGGGGTGGGTAGGGGTTGGCAAGGGAGGGGGCTGGTTTTTATTCTTTCTTTTTTATGGATGTTTTATTATGTTTTATGCTATTTTATTGCAGGGGCAGTGTGACCTCCAGGGAGGCAGGGGCAATGTCCCTCCTGGCCCCCCAGGGCTTCCCCCACCGGTGGCAGGCTCCCTGGCAGCTTTTTTTTAACCTTCTGAAGGTTTCTGCCTTGCTAAACAAGGCTCTTCAAGGTGGCTCTGCACATTCTCACCGGCTGTATGCGCACGTGCGCACCCAGCCGGTGACTCGAGTCCCCCCCTCCCGAAGGCTTCCTAAGGAAGCCTTCAGGGTCAAAAGGGAGCCGTTCTCCCTTTATGCAGAGTGGGTGGCTAGAAGAGCCATCCACTCCACATGAAGGGACCCTGCAATGCAAGAATGCCACAGGGGGCACTCTTGCATTGCAGGGGCTGGCAGAGGGAAAGTTCATACAGGGGCGCCCAATAGGGGCACCCCCTGTATGAACTAAGAGTTGTGTGTGCATCAGCAGCTCCCAGCCCCCTGCACAGGCTGGGTCCCAGCCTGTGCAGGGGGCTGGGAGCTGCTGACATGCGCGCAGCTCTTTAGCCTCCACGAGTCCGTCCCTTCCTCCCTGCCTAGGGAGGAAGGGACTCGGGGAGGCGAAGAGCTGCCTGCACGTTCCCTGGAGAAGCGGCGGAGAGGAGTCAGCAGCCTCAGGATGATGGTGAGTAATTAAATTGCAGTGCCCAGGGTAGGGGGAGCGGGGGGGGCACATGGTGGGAGGGGGAAGTGAGGGGGCACATGGGGCAGGGGCGGCTGGCCCCCCAGGACATTTGGGGCAGTGCCCCCCTAGCACCGTGGGGGGCCCCGCCGCTGGTTTTTGTTTTTGTTTTAAACTGCGCGTCCGCTTCCTGACAGCAGCATCAGCAGCTTCTGAAGTCAGAGGCTGCTGCTGCTGTCAGTGATCTCCCTTCCAGGACCCACTCTCAGAGCCGCTCTGAGAGTGGGTCCCGGAAGGGACAAAAAGACTAAGCCCAAACAGCGTTTTCTATTGAAAGCGCAATTTGGGTGGCTGAGCTCCTCAGTCCACAGCACGTATCGGACGTGCTGTGGAGGAAGGGGCTAGCCTTTCCATTACGCTCAATGGGCACAAGGAAAGCTCTCACCAGGGCGCTTGGTGAAAGCGCCCTGGCGAGATGCCTTGGGTCAGGTGCCTCAGAGGCAGGGACCAGCGCGCATGCACGCTTCTCCCTGCCTCACATGCTCAACATGGCTGGTGGCATGCTGTTGGAGAGCTAACAGCGCCAGGCCAGGCCAGCCGCTTCCCTGCTGCTGCCATTTGCCACTCCCCCCCTAATCTGCCTCTCAGAGTGGGGGGGGGGGCAGCGAGCGGCAAAGCAGGGAACGATTTTTTAAAAACAAAATTGTAAATTGCTCCGAGGAGGAGGGCACGACACGCGGGCAATGTAAAAAAAAAAACCCTAAAGTTCCCCCTCCCCCCCCCCGCCTGCAGCCCGGAACAACAGCAAACGCACCGAAGCCGGCAGTTAAGACATCCTTCCCATGTCCCGTCCCCCGCTGCCTGCACCCTCCCCCCTGCACCCCATCCCCATAGGCTTTTTCCCTCCCACCCCGCACCATCCCATAGGCTTTTTTCCTCCCACCCCACACCCCCATAGGCTTTTCCTCCCCCTACCCCCACCCCCCATAGGCTTTCCCTCCTGACCCCGCACCCCATCCCCATAGGCTTTTTCCCTCCC
>QEPC01004065.1:285196-309797 GCA_003113815.1 Sphenodon punctatus | reverse complement strand
AAGGAACTGCTAATGCAAGACAGGTGTACAGGAATCAAGGGGGCAAGATAACCAGAGCTACCAGGAGGGGAAAGGGGGAACAGAGCCAGAGGGAAATAGACAAGAATCAGGCAAAAGAGCAGGTAGACCTCACAAGATTGCTAGAAGACAGACAGTTTTCAGGCAGGATCAGTGCTGACCTGCAGTTGTTCCCATCATCCCTTTTATTCTGCTGGGAGCCAATGAGGAGTTCGGGGGGGGGGGAGGAGTCAAGCAAGGCAAGGCACTGGACATAAAGAGGGAATGTTGTAATCAAACCTGGCTACCCTATGGTGCTGGGGAAACTTCTCTACCTGCCAACGTCAGGGTCACAGGTTCAAGCCTGGACTCTGACAGCTGTGGAGAAAAAGCCAGGTTGCTCCGTAGGGGCAGGCATGGGGAGGGCCCCCATGCATCCCTGGCCTGTGTGAACCAGGCCTCATACCCACCCAGGGGACAGGTCTGCCGACATCATGGAGAAATAGTGCTGTAATGACCAGAGCAGCATAACAACTGCTTGTTAACTGGTTGGACCCCCAGCCTGACTGGGAGACCATCCCCCTCACAGGTTCCAGCAGCACCCCCCACAGGTCCTGAACCCAAGGGCATGCCCTGGGCGCAGGAAGAGACCAGGGCTATCAGCTGCCTGTGCAGGGAGGTGACAACAGGAGAAGTGTGTGAGATGCCACCAAAATGAATCGGTATATCCAGACATCTCCAAGGAGATGGCATGGCTGGGGTGCAAAAGAGACATGTGCCAGCAGCAGGCAAAGGACTGGAGGAGTTGGTCCACAACAGCAATCTCCTGTCTGGCCATGCCAGGTTCCTCCACTACCCCATCTTCCTTTACAGTACGTGAGATCCACCAGGAGCGGAGCCAGGAACGGCAGCTCCTGCTGGAGATCCGCTGGGGCCTGCATGAGCTGACCTATGCCCAGGTGCCAGATGAAGCCAGACCCGGGGCAGCCACCCATGACTACCGTGTTGCAGAATCCCATCCCCCCATTCTGTTGTGGTATGGTGAATGAAGCGGTTACATGTTATTGTCTAATGTGCTGGCCATGTGTGTTTCCCCTGGATTTGTTCTCCCCTCCTCATCTGGGGGATGGAATTCTGATGCCTATCCGGAGTCAATGTGGTATAATGGCTAAGTGTGCAATACTGGGACCAGGAGGTAGGGGGGATACCCCACCCCGGTTCTAGTCTCCCCTTAGCCAAAAACTCACCGGGTGACCTTGGTCTGAGTCCCAGGGCGTTTATAGACGATCCCGCTTACAAGCGGGATCGCTAAACGCCGTGTTTCCCCGCCGCGGCATCTCTCCGTGCCGTGTCTGATGTTCAGACACGGCGCAGAGTGCGAGTGCGCATGCGCGCCCTTCTGCGCATGCGCACTCTCGCACGGGACCAGGAAGTGCGGCGTAAAGCCGGCACTCCGGGAATCCGCGTCGGAGGGGGCGGATTGCCCCCTCCGACGCGGATTGAAAAGCAGCCCAGACATATAGACGAGCGGCAAGAAAGGCGGCTGATCAAAGGATCAGCCGCCTTTTTTGTCTCGTCTATAAACGCCCCCAGTCTGGTGCTTGAGAGGGGTGGTGGCATCAAACCAAAGGAGTAGATTGTGCGATTTGCAAATGGGGTTGTGGTCATGACTGATATACTTTGTTGTCATCTGGGGTTGTAGGATTTTATTTAACTTTCCAAATCTGGTCCCTCTAGGCCACTGCCACCACCATTGTCCTCCTTGCCAATAGCCAGAGCTAGAAGCTCTGGGAAGCAGTCAGAGCTTCAATGCACTGGGGTAGGTGGGACCCACAGCTGGAATGCAGAAGCCTGACAGCGTTGTTGTGAGGATTAAAAAGTTGTGTGTATTCTATGTAAAGTGCTCTGAGTGCCGTGGCAGGGTGGCTCTATATAAAAATAAAGATTATTATTATTATCCCTGTGACTGCAGCCTCCCCCCCCCAACACGACCAAGTATCCCTGTATCATGGAGGACCCAAGGTTACTGTCTGTGATAAGGTCACTTGGGAGAGGCCTCTCAGCATTGCTGGGTGGGGGAGGGTCTGAGCTTCCATTATCTGGCAGTCTTGGGGCACAGCTGCATCTGGCTACAGGTGCCCTGGTCATCTTATATTTGGCTGTCATGCCCACGGGGCGGTCATTGCTTGCTGTGGGCATTACATGTCAGACATGTCCAGGGTCCCTAGCCCCCCATCATGTGGTTTTGGGTGTCTGTATAACACTGACCTTAAGTGAACTGTGGCTTAGAGATGATGTACAATAGCTATTGGCTAACCCCTTGTCCACATGTGGAGTGGCCATACCTCCCCTTTAAAAGAGGATGCTTACAAAAAATACATGTTATAGGGCTGCATTGGTTTCAGCCGCCCCGAGATGTTTTAGGAGGGGTGGGGTAAAAATTTGATAAAATAACTAAATAAATGATAAATAAATGTATTTTTCACAACCATGTATGGCAACCCTATCCGCGCATCATGCTTACGATATTCTGTCGTGAAGTCTGTTGCTCCTGGGACATTGTGTTGCAGCCGTGATTGCCAGCCGAGGGAGAGTGAGTTGGAGTTCCGTGTTTTGGGGCCGGTTTGGGATGGGCCAACAGTGGGAATGCTGCTACCATGGGAGCTGAGCAAGAGCGTTGCTTTCAGGAGATCTGTAACCTCCTAGAGTTTTGCCTGTGCCTTTTGGAGTGGGGCCCTTCCCTTCCCATCACCTTGTTGACCGTCCTGATGCGTGCCCGGGGTTACTGGAGGCAGTAGGATGAGTGCCAGGACTGCATGCGTGAGTTGCAGTTGCTCACTGCCCTGCCTGGAGATCCCTACTTGACCGTGGAGCCTACTGCGGTGGAGATGGTTGTCCTGTTAGAGATCTGGGCCCAGCCAGATATTCAGCTCACTCTAGGTAGCAGGAACCACAGTGACCTGAACTTCTTGGTGGAGTGACATATGTGGGCGAGAGGCTACTGGAGAGGGATGTTTGCATGGGCGATGTATGTGGAGGGTGTGGGGTTCCAGACTCCGAATCTGCCGCTGCTGTGACCAGGCTTCGGAACAATGCTCAGTGACTGCGCCCCCCTCCATCTCCCGAGTTCTTGTGTGTGGGACTCTGCCTGCTTGACTGTTCCCTTGGACTGTGCCGGACATCATGCAGTGAGCCACCTTTGTGTCTGTCACCAGACAGGAGGTGGGAGTGGGCACGCTACATATTTGACCATTGTAGAACTCTGAATGGCCATTACTTGTTTAATGGATTGTTACATTCTCTGTATTTGATTAAGGCACATGGCATTGTACTCTTGAGTAGGGGCAGAGGGCGCAATTGGGTGAAGAAAGCCCCCCTATGGGCTTGGGGAAGCTGTACCTTGAGGGGAAGGTCGGGGTAGGAGAATGGGTGCCAATCACACACAAGCTCTTCTCAATGGGGCTGCAAAAGTACCTTGCCAGTACAGTTTTGCAAAAAGGGGGCTGGAGATGGGGAAGCTCCTCTCTGCAGCTGGACAGATGTAGAAGGGGAAATCTGAAGCAGATTCCAGTCCCAGGCTAGGAAAAGGTATATAAGCCCTTCTCCCCAAAGGACACTGTCTTCCTTCAATTTGGTGCCCAACGGGATCAGCCACAACAGGGAACACAACCTGGCCCTGAGATAAGGGGTTGTGGGCATACTCAGCGTAGGGAGAGCCAGTTAAGGGAATCGAGTGCTGATAGAAGCTTGCCTGGTTTGCCCTTTGCATTCATGTGGTTGCTTTCAACTTGTCATCACCTTGCTGCTGTCAGACCTTTCTCACCAATTAGCTTTGTTCGTATACTTGTTAGAATAAATGTTTTTCCTTTACTACAGTAGGGTGTGTGTGGTCCAGTGCCCTTTAGACCTCCAGGGAAGCCTGACTCTGCCTACCCAGAGAAACCCTATCTTTCTTCTATACCCATGGGATTGAGCTAACCACTCTGCAGCACATGGGTGCCCGACCCCGTGGCGGTACAGCTAGCAGCATCAGGGAGCAGGGGCACTGGGTAGTGAGGACCAGGAACGTTCACCTGGGTGTAGGTGGCTGATCGGATGCTAGAGGGGAAGCCCCACTGAGCCAACGCCCTGCTTAGTCCATTACAGTGGAGCCCAAAGTTTTGCCCTTGTGTCCCTGAGCTGCCTGTGGGTCGTGTGACATGCCCCAGGGTTCCATGTGCCCTTGTGCCTGGCAGCCAGCCATGTGCGCTGTGGTGGGTGCATGGATCCGCCTTCCCCTGCCCTCTGGGATTCTCACTGAGTGCGGGTGGAAGCGGCTGGAATGGCTTTACTTGCTCACGAACTGCCATGTTTTAACGTCATGTGGTGGAGTCTGGGTGGTTCTTGGCTGGGCCGGTGGAATGGCTGTCTGTTTGAAACTTGATGGGGTCCATGGACTACTGGACTCCCTGGGTGCCATCTATTTGAATCCCTCCCCATTCACTCCACGTGCATGGGCGCTCTGTGGCTGATCCACTCGGCCAACATGGACTCACCCTCCAGCCATGCTCATTTGAAAACAGCCATAGGTCCCGGCAGGGCAACTGGCTCCTCTGAAGTCCACCCCAATCCATTCTTCTGGGGCTAATGGAGGAGGAGGGGTGACATCCAGTGCAGGCTTCAGCTCTGGCATCTCCCCCCCGCCCACCCCCAAATGAAGTATTGGCCCTCTTGCCAATGGCAGCTCCTCAGCAGGACATTCCATATCAATTCTGTGAGACAAATCCCTCCAAGGTGCTGTCAATAAAAAATTTCAGGCCCAGGGCAAGTTGAACCTCTTCCTTCCCTCAAAATCCACCCCTCCCCCCAAGTCATTCTTGAACGATTAAAAAATCAAGCAGTCCAGGCTCAGACCAAAATTTTTGATTATTTCCTTGTCCCCCTGTGCATGGCCCTGTCTCTTCACCTGTGCATTACATATACCCCTCCAGCTGTGCATGTCATACCCCTCCAAATGCATCAATCACCTCCAAAGGGCATCCAGCACATTGAAGGAAACAAAAAAATAAGCTCAGGAGAAGGCAATGGAGATGAGGGCACGCTCTAAATGACAGGGAATGGATTCATGGTAGAGATCCATGATCTGTACCCACTGTGGACATTTTTTATTGACAGCACTTTGTTATCCCAGAGCTCATCCCTTCATCACCACACTCTGTGGCGCACAGAATTTGTACTAATTTTCAAAGTGACTTGCAGTAGGGAAAAGGTTCCCCACTCCTCTTCCGTGCAGGAACATTTGAAAACTGAAATTCGGTTAAAGAGAGCCGTTTCAGAGGATTCCTTAGCCTTGTGCAGCAGGTACAGCCACCACGCAGGAACCCATGCTAGGCGAGCCCCCAACCAATATCTTTGCACAATTCCTAAGGGCATCAAAAATATTATTCAAACTACTTTGTCTCCACCTCTGTCACCAGGGACCAACATGGCAACCAAGCTCTCTCTGGATTGAAACTGATACGAGATGCTGAGGAGATGGGACACGTGGCTGCTTCAATAGAATGGCATGCCAAAAAACTAGGCAGGCTGTTTGCTGAAATGACACAAGGTGGCAGTCTAAGGATGCAGAGAGACAAGAGGCTTATTTGCAGAACAGAGGTTTTTGGCAATGCTGCGATGACAGACGGTAAGAGGGATTGCCATGGTATCAAAGGTAGAGCAAAGCAGAAGGGCAATGAA
The DNA here is from genome assembly GCA_003113815.1 of Sphenodon punctatus. Classification (NCBI taxonomy): domain Eukaryota; kingdom Metazoa; phylum Chordata; class Lepidosauria; order Sphenodontia; family Sphenodontidae; genus Sphenodon; species Sphenodon punctatus. Next base: position 304,082 of record QEPC01004065.1, on the reverse strand, counting down.
GCAGCATGGAAGGTGAAAGTCATTGCAATTAAGCTACCAGCATTCTGGTGTCTTTCCTTTGAACTCGAGGGCCTGGAGTGTGATACAGGGAGAGGAAGGAGGATGGTAACAGTAGGGTGGCCACCTGTCTGGTTTTCACCTGGACAGTCCAGGGATTGGTGGTCTCTATCCAGTATCTGCCTGGGATGGGATGTCCAGTCTCCTGAATTCAAATGTCTGGAAATCAAACTCCAGACCCAACATCATTGTTCATTGTCTTGGGTATCCAGGTTGAGGGCATTGGGGAGGCAGCAGCTCCAGGATAGGATGGGGTCTTCCTTCTGCATTCAGGCTATGTGCCCCACCTACCCCAGTGTATTGCAGCTCTGGCTGCTTCCCAGGCTTCTAACTCTGGCTATTGGCAAAGAGGACAATGGTGGTGGCAGTGGCCTAGAGGGACCAGATTTGGAAAGTTAAATAAAATCCCACAACCCCAGACAACAACAAACTATATCAGTCAGGACCATGACCCCATTTGCAAATGGCACAACCTACTCCTTTGGTTTGATGTGCCTGCCCCTCTCGAGCACCACACTGGGACTCAGGCCAGGCTTCATTTCCTGACTTGGGGACAGACTTTTGGCATGACCTTGGGTAAATCTTTACCTATGGGACAAGCCTCAAACTGCTTACTTGGGAATAGTCCCAGTGAAGTGAATGGGACTACTCCTGAGTAAGTGGTTTGAAAATTGCAGCCTTTATCTCCTCTGTAGAATGGAGATAATAGCACATCCCTCCCTTAGCTGTTAGGATGAGGCTAAAACCAACAGTGGTTTTGAGGCAGGGTTGCCAGATGTCCCTTCGTTAAGGGAATATTTATTCTGGAGACCCTTAGCTCTACAGAACATAATAGGCATCCGTTATTTCAGACCCCGGAGCTCCATAGAACATAATGGACATTCCTTATTTCAAAACCCCACAGCTGCATAGAATATGAGTGTCCCTGATTTCAAGTCCCTCTCCCCCCTAGTGCCTCCTATTATTGATCTTCTGGTAGCACTGTTGAAGTGCTCAGAACTGCGGCTGCTGGAGATCCAAAGAGCTTTGGCATTTGGAAGATCTATGAACCTCTGTTTTTCTTTTAGAAAGATGATGCCGAAAGTGGGTTTCAACATAGCAGTTTGTTGCTTTACATTAGCACCTCAGTCCAAAACAGCCTTCCCCATCATGTAACTGGTCTTCTAACCTCAGCCATTCCCACTCTGAGTGGGAGGTTACTGTAGGTCTGGATGGTGGGCTGATCTCAGAAAGGGCAGATGTGGCTAGAGGAAAATGGACAGTGAGGGGAGGCTGAAGAGTGAAGCTATATTCGGGAGTGGTCAAAGTTCCCAACTCCAAGAGCCACTCACCAAATCTTCATATGCTCGAGAGCCAGAAGACACACATGCATACACACAGACACAAATCTCCCCTGCTTCATGATTGGCTGATGGAGCCAGTCCGCTGCAGTCCTGGCTGCTGAAATTCTGAGGAGCAGCTGCAATTCAGCTGCTGAGACTTGAATGCAATGAAGTAAGAACAGAACCAATAAAGCAGAGTAGAACCCAGGACCAGCCGTGGCTAAGAGCTGCATTTGGACTGAACAAGAGTTGCATGTGGCTTCCAAGCTACCATTTGTTCATCCCTGCCATAGCCTTTTGGAGCTATGAGTGTTAATACATATTATGTCCCCTACGTACTCAGGATTGTCAGCATAGGCAATCCTGAACACACAGCAGGTTGTGCACCAATGGTTACACATAACAGCTCGTGGGGAGCCAGTAGACACCGGCTATTTACGAGTTATTGGCAGGAAGGGCACTTATTGGTCCCCGGGAGCAGCAACAGGAGAAGCAGTGGCTGTCGGGGCTCACTGCTTTTTCTGCCACCACTGCTCTCTGGGACCCAGGGAACAGGGAAAGGTGGTGAGAGCATGGCAGTAGCTCTCCCTGTTTGTCCCTGCTTGCACATCACACCAGTTATGGGCTGGGACTTGCCCCATATGATTGGCCTAGAATAGATGTCCATTCAGGTTCACTATGTGGGGTGAGTGGGTAGCTATCATGTAGCTGCAAAATTAGGCTTTAAAATACATGTTACACTGGGCGTTTCCAGCCTGAAACACTCATCTAGCGTAACGTGTATTTTCACCCCATTTCTTCCTCTCCCTTCTCTCCAGCCGTCAATACATTTAGCAGATGGGGCGGGCTAGGGTGTCTGATGCAAGAGGAAATACGTGGGAGAGGTGGAGGCCCCAAGAACTGTGCTAGCAGTGCCTGCTCTTCTAGCTGATGGGATAACTTTTAGAGAGTGCATCCATTGGACAAAGGGGGTATCCAATGAGCCATCCATCTCCCTAGGGAAGCTGAAACATAGCACAGGCCTCCCACGCAGCAGAGAACATGCTCTCGTTGTTCCTGTGCCGCACAGTCTCAGCCCCTCGTGCTGGACTAGATGAGCCCTCGGCTGGGGTCACACTCTGCTGCTTTTGTTTCTTGCTGTTTCCCAGAAGCAGAGGCTCCCATCCTCAGACATCGAGCAGCTGTGCACTCAGCACAACTCCCACGCAACTGGCTGCTGCAGTAGCTGCAAACACTCCATCTGCAAGCAGAGAGAGAGAATCCTAGCAACACCCTGGGCTTTTGGCTGTCTCAGCTGGGGCAAACAGAGCCAGAAGGGCCCCCCTGTGCAAACCTTAAGGAAGGACTCAAGCCCTGACCTCTACGGACAACAGAGCGTGGGAGTCAGAGAGCAACCAGACTGAAACATTAAGTAATGATGGTCAGAGGCCCCCAGGGCTGTGGGGAAGAGGCTAGCAGAAAGGGCCTGGGGGGAGGGTAAGATGTGGGATAGGTCTCCAAGCCTTTCATGGGGACCACGCTAGAAAACAGTATGGGAATGAGCTCCCCAGGGTGACACTGAGTCAATGGTGCTCCGTCCTTCTGTCACAAAGTATGAGTTATGATACAGTTATGATGAACAGCATTTCTGTATTTCCAGAATGTATATATGGAAAGGTTGTACAGTGTGAACTGCAGAAGCCCATCTAGGTAAATATATGAATTTCCCTAATAAGAACAACAGGAGTGTCTGTCTTTTGAAGTGCAAATGAATTAGACTCAGGGAGGCTCCTTGCAGAAAGGAGTAAACAAAGCTGTTTGGGAGACAGGGTCGTTATCCTTTAACCATGAGGGACATGAAAGAACCACAGATCTTTTAAGACACAAATAATGTTGGTAGATTTTATGTATTTATTTATATCCCACCCCCTCCTGCCTAATGGCAGCTCGGGGCAGCAAACAATATATATTAAGAACAGAATACAAAACTATAAAACACATTATAAAAACATCAATTAAAACCATAAAACAACTGAGGACCCAAAAGGACACGTACCCCTCCTCTCCCAAAAGTCCCACCCCCGTCTCCCTCACCGAACGCCTGGCAAAACAGCCAGGTCGTACACTGTCTATGGAAGGAGGGGAGATCCAGAGTGAGGTGAATCTCCACTGGGAGGGAGTTCCATAGCCGCGGTGCGGCCACCGAGAACGCCTTCTTGAACGTCACCACCCGGGAGACCTCTACGAAGGTGCCCCCAGCCGACCGCAGGGGCTGATCCAGGTGACGAGGGATGAGGTGGTTCCGCAGGTAGGAGGGGCCCAAGCCATATAGGGCTTTAAAGGGTTCCACATAGAGTTCAAATTTCCCCTCCGTATTCAGAAAGGGCTGAAAGATTTCAGATTGCCCCAGCTGCCACAGAGCCCCCCCATCAAGAACCAATTAGTCATTATGCCAATTACACTGCAGTGTGGGTGGGACTAGTGGGCCCAGCCTAGTGGGTCTCTGCACCATTGGCATGTGTGTCCATCTTCCTAGCCTGTGCCTCATGTGATTTAATTGTTTAATTGCATAAGTCAATAAAGGCATTAATTGTTTAGCAAGCCACATATCTTTAGTACCCTGGTATTTATGGAAGAGTAGTTACGTCTGTACCTGGATGGGACTCCCCAAAGTATGGATTAGAAGGGAGCCCCCACATTGGTTAAATTGGCACTAGTCCCTGTCCTTTTGAGCCTGGGCAGGATGGGTGGTTCCACCAAAATGTAGACATCATGATCCCTTATTAGCAGCAGATTTTGGGTGCTTTCTCAGCCATCCAGTTCAGTTAGGCAGCCTTAAATTAGACCCTTAGCCAGAGCATTGTGCCCTTGCCCTAGCTTGGGGTGGGGGACCTCCAGCCTGAGGGCCAAATCTGGACCATATTTGGCTCCTTTCAAATTTGTGGGTTTGGCCTGTGAAGCCGGTCCCTAACCTGAAAGATAACACTGGAAGAATGAGCTCAGGGGACAGAAGTGGAGATGAGAGTCTGCATTGAAGAATAGAGGATGGATCCGTGGCATAGATTCATAATCTGGCTCCTCTCCTTCCTTCTCCCATCCTGAGCAAATCCTCCTTAAGCATCTCTGCTCCAACTCCTGTCTGCTAGGTGGAAATGGGCACAGCAGCAGAAGATGGAATTATTATTCTTATTATTAGCAAGCATTTATATAGTGCCAGCAATGTACCTGGCGCTTTACAAAGTAATGGAATAGACACGGTCCCTGCCCTAGGGTGCATGGGGGTGCATGCTCCCATGACCCACCCACCACCCACCCATGGCCACGCATGGGGCATGCATGAAAAAAAATCCAGAGTGCCCTGTGTGGAGACTCCGTGTGGAGATGGGGTGGGCGGTGTAAGGGTGGGGCAGCCATGCAGGGGGGCACTCGTTTGAAGCACTCCCACATGCACTGACCATGGACCACCCCCCACCCCCCCGTCTCATTTAAGAACATCCTCTGTGAGACCCCAAGGCTTGCGTGTAGGGTGGCCAGATATACACATTTTTATAGGACACTTGTAAGAAATACAGGTTGCAGGGCTGCATTGGTTCCAGTTTTGTATATCTGGCCAATCTACTTGGAGGTGCACACTCCTGTGACCCACCCACCGCCATACAGGTTGCAGGGCTGTATTGGCTCCAATGCAGTCCTGCAACCTGTATTTCTTTACAAGTGTCATGTAAAAATTTGCATATCTGGCCACCCTACTTGTGCGGCGGCACATCCTTCATCTATTATAGGTAAGCCCCTGATCTGGTCTGTGACACTTGTACTAATTTTCAAAGTGTAGGAAAGGCTCCTCACACCTGCTCTAGCAGCAGCTGATGACTCCCCTACCAATAGGGAAGTGGAGGTGCTGTTACAGGAATTGACCACCAGAGGTTGCTGTTGAACTCTCTTAGAAATCTTCCAATAGGGTAAGAAGGAGAGAGCAGTACTGCTGCTAACCCTGTCCTTCAAGGAGGTTGAATTGGAAGCTGTGCTGCACTGCTGTCTGGGAAATTATTTCTTTTCTCCATGGAAAACAGATAGAATTTTCCTCTTCCACCCCCCACAAAAAAAGTTTGTTATTTTTTTTCAAGTTTTCTGAAATGCCCCTCACCACAAAACACTGAAACCCACCACATTTTCAGCAAATGTAATTTTTTTGTTAAGATGCCACTTTCTCTCATACATTTTGAGATATTTTCCCCTAAGGTGCCCAAACCACCAAGCTAACCTGCACCTCTTTCTCTGTTTCTTCAACTCATGCTTTTCGTATTCATTTTAAACCACAGAGGAAGTGCCCAGGAGTCATCACATGATGCCAGTGGTTGTAAGCTACATGGAGCTCAGGTGTCTGAATCTGTGCTCAGGTACCAAGTAAAGGGGAGCAAATTTACACGGTGCACTTTGCAAGGTCTGATGGTCCAAGAGGACCACAAGCCCTTCACCATACAAACAAACAAAAATCATGCAAGATTGTGAACATGGGAGCTATTAGACAGGCAATTTCAGTGTTCAAAGTGCTTTATAATCTTTATCTAGTAGTTCACACACACACCATCCTGTGAGGTAGTTCATTATTATTCCCATTGTACAGATGAAGAATTGAGGTTGAGAGAAAATGGGTGTTTTCAGACAAGATGCTACTACCCAGGAGCCATGGATCTGTCTGCCCGTCTGAAGGTGGAGCAGCAGGATATACACTCCTGTGAGCCACAGAGGACCCACTCATGCCCACGCTGGAGCACTGCTGGGAAATCTGGAGTGTTCCATGAGGGCAGGCCAAATAGATGCGTGGCAACAGAGGCCATAGAGACCTTACCCATACGAATGGCAGCAGCCAGCCACGCCAGCAGACAGATCTGCTGCTCATAGGCGCACTGTGGTCAGGGGAAGTGGCTTTTGTAAGTCACAAGAACTGGGCAGGAGTGCCGTGGAGTCTGAGTTCCTCAGCACTCACGCCCGGAACATGTCGCTTGTAAAGACCAGACCAGCATGCTTCCCCCCTCACCATGGTCTGCGTGGCAGGGCAAGTGCCTGCCGGCTGCCTCTGTGGCTGCAGTAGCCATGCTGGGAGTCACCCGTTAGAATCAGTCCCTACACAGTGCACCTGTGTGGGTGCTCCACGGCAGAGGCATGCTGCAGCCATGGTAGGGTGGCTAGATATGCAGATTTTAGAGGACACTTATGAGAAATATAGGTTGCAGGGCTGCAGTGGAGCCCTACAACCTGTTTTTCCTTCATACTTCAGGGACCGCCTCACCCTCCACTCCCCAGAATGACCCCTGTGGTCCGCCGGGGGCGCCTTCTTGGAGGTCCCCCGTGTAAAATGGGGGGCCACAATGGAGAGGGCGTTCTCGGTGGCTGTACCGCGATTGTGGCACTCCCTCCTGGAGGAAGCCCATCTGGCCCCAAGTTTGTTGGCCTTCTGTCGGGCCTGTAAGACTTGGCTGTTCTTCCAGGCCTTCGGAGGAGGGGAAGGGAGGTTGGGATAATTAAAATGTGGGGGGATAGTGGGGGTCTTTTAGATGGGTTTTTAAATGTTTTTATTTGTTGTGTTTTATTGTTTCTATTTTTGCTGTACGCCGCCCCGAGATGCCATGGGCATGAGGGGGCGACTAATAAATGTAAATAAATAAATAAATAATAAATAACTAGCCGCCACCCTAGCCACAGACCCCCCATCGCCTTGCTATTTTAAAAACATCCAGCACCTTAGCCACTAAGTTATACTGGCTTGTAGAACGTTATGTCAGCGAGTATATTTGTATATAGGGATGTTCACAATGTTGAGTATTTGTATGCGTGATTTTAGTATTTGTGTTTATTTGCATTTGTGTCTTTTGTTGTTTTTTGCCTAGAAGTGCTGTGAGGCTCTGGCCTATAACACAGTTAGAACTGCTGCTAAGTCTGCTACTAATTTAAAAAGAGTTAACTAAAAGAAAAGAAAAATGATTATAAATTATTTGTTGTTTATAGAAGCACCAGTAATGTATCTGGCGTTGTACAATCATTCATTAGCGACAGGTCTCTACCCCAAAGGGCTTACTTACAACATTGAAAAATAATTTATATACAATTATAAATAAATATAGATGGCCACACAGCATAACCCAGCCACCAAGATCACTCTCCCCCCCCCCCCCCCCCCCCCCCCCCGCCGTGCTTTTCCCTGGCTGCTTTGGGATAGTAGGAGTCAGGTATGCAAAGCAATTTCATCTCGCACCGNAGTGCCAGCAATGTACCTGGCGCTTTACAAAGTAATGGAATAGACACGGTCCCTGCCCTAGGGTTTACAATCTGAGAGAATGAGCCTCAGCTGGGGCACTACACTCTAGGGTGCATATGTACTCTGTATGTGTGGGTGCTTTCACACAAGATGCCCACACGCATGGACACCCACCGTCCACGTGGGGAAGCACTCATGTAAATTTGGTGCATGGGGGTGCATGCTCCCATGACCCACCCACCACCCACCCATGGCCACGCATGGGGCATGCATGAAAAAAAATCCAGAGTGCCCTGTGTGGAGACTCCGTGTGGAGATGGGGTGGGCGGTGTAAGGGTGGGGCAGCCATGCAGGGGGGCACTCGTTTGAAGCACTCCCACATGCACTGACCATGGACCACCCCCCACCCCCCCGTCTCATTTAAGAACATCCTCTGTGAGACCCCAAGGCTTGCGTGTAGGGTGGCCAGATATACACATTTTTATAGGACACTTGTAAGAAATACAGGTTGCAGGGCTGCATTGGTTCCAGTTTTGTATATCTGGCCAATCTACTTGGAGGTGCACACTCCTGTGACCCACCCACCGCCATACAGGTTGCAGGGCTGTATTGGCTCCAATGCAGTCCTGCAACCTGTATTTCTTTACAAGTGTCATGTAAAAATTTGCATATCTGGCCACCCTACTTGTGCGGCGGCACATCCTTCATCTATTATAGGTAAGCCCCTGATCTGGTCTGTGACACTTGTACTAATTTTCAAAGTGTAGGAAAGGCTCCTCACACCTGCTCTAGCAGCAGCTGATGACTCCCCTACCAATAGGGAAGTGGAGGTGCTGTTACAGGAATTGACCACCAGAGGTTGCTGTTGAACTCTCTTAGAAATCTTCCAATAGGGTAAGAAGGAGAGAGCAGTACTGCTGCTAACCCTGTCCTTCAAGGAGGTTGAATTGGAAGCTGTGCTGCACTGCTGTCTGGGAAATTATTTCTTTTCTCCATGGAAAACAGATAGAATTTTCCTCTTCCACCCCCCACAAAAAAAGTTTGTTATTTTTTTTCAAGTTTTCTGAAATGCCCCTCACCACAAAACACTGAAACCCACCACATTTTCAGCAAATGTAATTTTTTTGTTAAGATGCCACTTTCTCTCATACATTTTGAGATATTTTCCCCTAAGGTGCCCAAACCACCAAGCTAACCTGCACCTCTTTCTCTGTTTCTTCAACTCATGCTTTTCGTATTCATTTTAAACCACAGAGGAAGTGCCCAGGAGTCATCACATGATGCCAGTGGTTGTAAGCTACATGGAGCTCAGGTGTCTGAATCTGTGCTCAGGTACCAAGTAAAGGGGAGCAAATTTACACGGTGCACTTTGCAAGGTCTGATGGTCCAAGAGGACCACAAGCCCTTCACCATACAAACAAACAAAAATCATGCAAGATTGTGAACATGGGAGCTATTAGACAGGCAATTTCAGTGTTCAAAGTGCTTTATAATCTTTATCTAGTAGTTCACACACACACCATCCTGTGAGGTAGTTCATTATTATTCCCATTGTACAGATGAAGAATTGAGGTTGAGAGAAAATGGGTGTTTTCAGACAAGATGCTACTACCCAGGAGCCATGGATCTGTCTGCCCGTCTGAAGGTGGAGCAGCAGGATATACACTCCTGTGAGCCACAGAGGACCCACTCATGCCCACGCTGGAGCACTGCTGGGAAATCTGGAGTGTTCCATGAGGGCAGGCCAAATAGATGCGTGGCAACAGAGGCCATAGAGACCTTACCCATACGAATGGCAGCAGCCAGCCACGCCAGCAGACAGATCTGCTGCTCATAGGCGCACTGTGGTCAGGGGAAGTGGCTTTTGTAAGTCACAAGAACTGGGCAGGAGTGCCGTGGAGTCTGAGTTCCTCAGCACTCACGCCCGGAACATGTCGCTTGTAAAGACCAGACCAGCATGCTTCCCCCCTCACCATGGTCTGCGTGGCAGGGCAAGTGCCTGCCGGCTGCCTCTGTGGCTGCAGTAGCCATGCTGGGAGTCACCCGTTAGAATCAGTCCCTACACAGTGCACCTGTGTGGGTGCTCCACGGCAGAGGCATGCTGCAGCCATGGTAGGGTGGCTAGATATGCAGATTTTAGAGGACACTTATGAGAAATATAGGTTGCAGGGCTGCAGTGGAGCCCTACAACCTGTTTTTCCTTCATACTTCAGGGACCGCCTCACCCTCCACTCCCCAGAATGACCCCTGTGGTCCGCCGGGGGCGCCTTCTTGGAGGTCCCCCGTGTAAAATGGGGGGCCACAATGGAGAGGGCGTTCTCGGTGGCTGTACCGCGATTGTGGCACTCCCTCCTGGAGGAAGCCCATCTGGCCCCAAGTTTGTTGGCCTTCTGTCGGGCCTGTAAGACTTGGCTGTTCTTCCAGGCCTTCGGAGGAGGGGAAGGGAGGTTGGGATAATTAAAATGTGGGGGGATAGTGGGGGTCTTTTAGATGGGTTTTTAAATGTTTTTATTTGTTGTGTTTTATTGTTTCTATTTTTGCTGTACGCCGCCCCGAGATGCCATGGGCATGAGGGGGCGACTAATAAATGTAAATAAATAAATAAATAATAAATAACTAGCCGCCACCCTAGCCACAGACCCCCCATCGCCTTGCTATTTTAAAAACATCCAGCACCTTAGCCACTAAGTTATACTGGCTTGTAGAACGTTATGTCAGCGAGTATATTTGTATATAGGGATGTTCACAATGTTGAGTATTTGTATGCGTGATTTTAGTATTTGTGTTTATTTGCATTTGTGTCTTTTGTTGTTTTTTGCCTAGAAGTGCTGTGAGGCTCTGGCCTATAACACAGTTAGAACTGCTGCTAAGTCTGCTACTAATTTAAAAAGAGTTAACTAAAAGAAAAGAAAAATGATTATAAATTATTTGTTGTTTATAGAAGCACCAGTAATGTATCTGGCGTTGTACAATCATTCATTAGCGACAGGTCTCTACCCCAAAGGGCTTACTTACAACATTGAAAAATAATTTATATACAATTATAAATAAATATAGATGGCCACACAGCATAACCCAGCCACCAAGATCACTCTCCCCCCCCCCCCCCCCCCCCCCCCCCGCCGTGCTTTTCCCTGGCTGCTTTGGGATAGTAGGAGTCAGGTATGCAAAGCAATTTCATCTCGCACCGGACTCTATATTATTTTGGCAGCAATAGGGTGCCAGGCCTTTTAATTATTTTTTTTTGGGGGGGATGTTTACTTTTACTTATGGCTTGAGGGGGGGACACTAGCTGGGGGCAGGGAAAAGAAATGGGCATGTCTCAGGGAGGTATAGACTGTGAGGAGAGAAAGGGAGATGGGGACAGCTTGGAGGGTGGGGATGGCTTGCAGGGGCAATGACTGGAGAAAAGGAAATGGGGACAACTAGAGGGGCCATGTGGGGGGCAGATGGAAATGGGGATGGCTGGAAGAGGGAGTTAGATGGAGATTGCTGCTTGAGCACTTCATGGGAAAGACAGGCAGATGGGGGTAGCTTGGGGGGAAATGATTGTGAGGAGAGAGGGAAAAGAAGATGGGGATAGCTTGAGGAAGGCAGAGAAATGAAGATTGCTTGGAGGCCACTGGCTGCAGGGAGAGGGAGGGAAATTTATTTATTTTTAGTTATTTTATTTATTCCAATTTTTACCCCACCATACCCAATTAAGCTCAGGGCAGCTTACAAAATATAAAAACATATAAAACGGTTAAAAATCCCTCAGCCCTCCCACAACCTTTTCCCTAACCCCTCCATCCAAGACCACCTTATCCCTGCCTGCTGAATACCTGACCAAACAGAAAGATCTTACATCTCTTTCAGAAGACGAGCAAGCCCGGGCTTAGGTGTGTCAGATAGGGAATTAGCTCTCTTTGGATCGGGGGACCCACACACCCTGGTTTGCAGATACGAGAGAGATTAAAATAGATGGGATCTTAATCATAGTTATAGATTTATTTAGTTGTTCACACATTTATAAAACCCAGTCTGTAATGATCCAGCAGCAGTTACCTAGCTATACAATATCCCACACCCAAAGCCAGTCTTACATGTCTTGAAAGTTCAAAACGGTGGATGTCATCTGTCAGGAGAAGGAGATAGATGATGGCCTGGTCTGGTCAAGTTGTAGGGCCCCCTTTGGAGGGGTCCCGGAAAGGGTCAACAGCCCACGGACACCAAGTTAGATGCCAAGCGTTTAGACGATGTTCTGGTCTCTGCTTCAGTCTTTTATAGTGTTTTGGGGAGATGTTCTTTAGTATGCATATTCCAGGGTGCTTGATTGTGCAATGTGCTTGTTGGTATTCATCTTCCTTTCCCATCCATCTGGAGCCTGGTTGCTAATGGTCATATTAGCAGTTTGTTTGTTAGTCAGGGTGGGCACTTGATAACAGGACATCTTTTTCCCTCCCTTCAGGCAGGGAGCAGATATGCTGTTGTGCATGCCTTTGTTGTTTACTGCAGTTGACCATCTGAGTGTCTACCAGGTCTTTATCTTACATCTTTGCTCCAGCACTGAAAGTTTGTTTATAGTTAAAAGCAGGATACCAATGCTATCTGTTCTGGTGCAAAAAGGGTGATGGTCGCTTGAATGGCTGCTGCTTGTTGGTTGGGATCTCCCTGGCCAGGAACATCTCCTCCTTCCCCTCCAAGCATGAAGGAGATATTCTGCAGGGGTGTTCCTTTTGTCATTCCAGCTGACCATTCAGTGTTTTGGGTTGCATAAGTTGCATACAAGCACCCTCTTATCAAGCACCTTTGTTTAGTCCTTGTTAGTGCTTTGTTCCAGGCTGGGTGTAGTTGGTCAACAGGATGATGTGAATCACAGATCTTGCCAGACATGGTGATATGTTGGGAGTTTGTGAAAGTCATGTGAGATTATTTCCCACACATAGCCTACCTGGCTATTTCTTGTAGTAGTATTAGTTTATTGTTAGCCACCTGGGCTATAACAGTTCAAACATTTATACACAGACAGGTAGAATATCAATCATATCAATACATAAACCATTGTAAAACAAATATAAATTAACACTACAACTGTGAGCAATAAAAGCCCACTCATTTATCCAATTTAAACAACAAAACCCGAAGGCAAAAGGTCACTACTGCCCTAGAGCGAGGGCTGTCCACGTCCAAGAGCAAACACATTTCAAATTTTTCACTCTGCCCCTGGTGTTGATTACCAATAGATGGAATAATATACTTTCCCCTAAACTCTGAATAGACTGGGCAGTATAAGATAATATGCACTGCTGTCTCTGGGGTATCCATATCACAAAAGGCACACACTCTCTCATTATAAGGTACGCTCTTATATCTGCCTGTTACCACCGCTGAGGGGAATACATTAAACCTCATTAATGAGAAAGCCCTCCTAAGGTGTCATGAGGACCAGTTCAATAGATAGTCCGCAGGGGCTCTATTGATGAAATAGTCTGGGACGCTCCATTGAGATGAGTGAGCTATAGATTCCAATTGCAAACCCCGATCACTAATTCTCTGAGTAATCAAATGGCCCGCCCCCTTCCTGCCCAGCGGGAACAAAATGTCTCTAGACAGGCCAAGTTTAACTATTTCAAATTCAGCCCTATTGCACCACCTATCTGTGACCGGGGTAGGGGGATGTGGAACACACCCGTACGGGTTCAGTCGTGACCAAGGTCCCAAGCCCAGGAACGGGGACACGCGCCCTGCGTAGAGAATGCCCGTCAGGATAGTGTGTGGGCCTTCACCTCTAATTAAAGAGAACAGACCCCTATCATCATAGGGCAAGCGATACTGGGGGAACCAAGGTACACCCTGCCACTCCGCTCTCTCGTACTCCAGGGATTCCGGGGGGACGGGGAACAAGGTGAGGTCTTGTGGAAGGGACCAGGGAGGGGGAGCCCCCGAGGGGTAGGGAAAAAGGGGGCACTCGCACCAAGGAAAGGACTAGCCCGGGGGGGAGGAAACACACGAGGAACGCTCACTCAACTCACTGGCAAAGCTCCACACACTCACGGTCTCCAAGTCTCAGGAAGGAAGGGCCACGTACACTCCAGACAGCTTCAATAGCAACTTGCTCGAAACACTCAACAAGGCAACAACAGGGGGCCGGTCTCTCAGCAATCACCAGCGCCGCTGCCTCTGCGGCGCTGGCTCATATACTGCAAGCCCCGCCCCTGTGCGCGCTCTCAGGCATTCTGAGCGCCGCACCAGGGGTGGGGGAACTCCCTGTGTGTGCACCGGCGTCGGGGGTGAGGCCGGTGTGCGCGCCTCTGAGGCCACGGGGTTTGCCGGGGCCTGGGGAACTCCCTGTGTGCTGGCTGATGCTGGGGGCGTGGCTAATGAGTGTGTCTCCATCCCCGGCGCTGACGGGCTCTCCGGGGCTCGGAGTTTTGTTGTGGGCGGGGCCGGTGCCTCCTGCAGCCCAATGCAGTTCCGCCGAGGGGGGGTCTCCTCTGCAGTTGACCCCCCCTGCATGCCACAAGCCTTACAATACCCCCCTCGAGGCCGCCTATAGGCGGTCTGAGATGGTCCAGGTTGGGATGGATGCCGCAAATGAAAGGCGTGCAGGAGGCGGGGCGCAGAGACCTGTGTCACGGGTTCCCAGGAGCGTTCGTCGGGTCCGTAGCTGACCCAGTCAAAAAGGTACTGCAGCCTACCCCGGAGTCTTTGGGAGTCTAATAAGGCCGGAACTTTGTATTCAGGGCCCAGGGGAGTCTGAGATATGGGCCCTGGGGGAGAAAGCGCCTGCAGAGAGCGACAGGAGTCTGCTTTCTTTAAGAGGGAAACATGGAAGATGGGGTGTATTCGCACATGCGAAGGGAGTTGGACCATTTAGGTAACGTCATTTACCTGTCGTAGTACCGGATATGGGCCAATAAATTTGGCTGCCAATTTAGCCGATGGATGTGGGGAGGGATAGTGCCACCGATCGACCCAGACTAAGTCCCCAGGAGAGAAGGACGGAGCTTCTTGTCGGTGTTTGTCGGCTTGGGTCTTATACCATTGCTGGGCTTCCTGAAGGATGCGTCGCGCTAGGGTCTGAGCATTGTGGATTTGTTGCACAAGGGCTCCTGCTGCAGGCACCATGGGCGAGGGGGTCTCTATCGTCCCGATCTGCGGATGGTACCCATAAGTCACATAAAAGCGGGAGTTTCCGAGGGAAGCATTGGGGGCATTGTTATAGGTAAACTCCGCCAAGGGGAGCCAATGGTACCAATCATCTTGCAGATAACTTACATAACAACGAAGGTATTGCTCTAAATTTTGGTTGTCTTGCTCCACTTGGCCATTGGCCTGAGGATGGTATGCGGTTGTAGGGTTTAGCGTCACTCGGAGGGCTTGGAACAGAGCCTTCCAAAAACGAGAAGTGAATTGCGTTCCTCGATCGCTTACCATTTCCTTAGGGGCTCCATGAAGTTTAAGGACATGCCGCAAAAATAACAAGGCTGTTTTCTTAGCAGTGGGCAGGCTCTTACATGCAATGAAGTGGCCCATCTTCGAAAAATGATCTACTACCACTAATATTGTGGTATATTGGTGGGATGGAGGAAGCTCCACAATGAAATCCAATCCTACCCATTGCCACGGCCCTGCAGGTACTGGACGCAATTGAAGCAGGCCCGCTGGACTACGGCGAGGGATTTTAGTTTGGGTGCATGTGGTACAGCTAGCCACGTGTTGCTCGACGTCGCGAGTCCATGACGGCCACCAAAAGGTCCTCTGAATCAACTGTTGAGTTCGCTCAATTCCAGGGTGACCCGCCGTAGGCACTTCGTGGTGTGCCCAGAGGACCTGCGTTCGACATGAAGGGGGCACTATGATGAGCCCCTTTCGAAGATGGATCCCATCTTGGATGACCACGTCAGGGCCTCCGTCTATGGGGAGTTCTCGGGAGGACACGTCACGAAGGTCTGCAAGAGATAGAAAGGTGGCCACAAATGTTTTTGCGTGGAGAATGCGGGCCTGAGTCAAGAGCTGGGCTGGACGTTCTTCATGGTATCGGGACAAGGCATCAGCAAGGACCTGTAATCGTCCTGGTCGATACTTAATCCGGAAGTCGAAACGAACAAAGAACAGGGCCCACCGTGCGTGCCGAGCGTTAGAGATGTGGGCTGTTTGTAAAAAGGTGAGATTTTTGTGGTCAGTGATTACCGTGACTGGGTGAGCCATGCCTTCAAGGTAGTGGCGCCATACTTTGAAAGCCACCTTGATCGCGAGGAGTTCGCGATCCAGGATGTTATAGTTACGTTCAGCGGGCGTCAACTGCCTAGAGTAGTAGGCACAGGGCAGCAACTTCTCGGTGGTCGGTGGGGCTTGTAGTAATACCGCTCCTACGGCTTGTCCTGATGAGTCGGCTTCCACAAAAAACGGCCGCGTGAAATCCGGATGTTGAAGTAGGGGGACTGACATAAAAGCTTTCTTCAGAAATTCGAAGCTAAATTGTTGGTCCGCTCCCCAATGGTAAGGGGCATTTTTCTTCAACAATTGTGTAAGGGGGATTGTAACATCGGCATAGTTGGGGATGTACTGCTGATAATAGTTCGTACTCCCCAAGAACTGTTGTAGGGCTTTTACTGTCTTCGGGGGTGGCCATCGTTGCAAGGCATTGACCTTCTGTGGATCCATCATCACCCCCGTGGGGCTAATGATGAACCCTAAGAAGCTGACGGACGTGATGTGGAACAAACATTTCTCTCTTTTGCAATAGAGCTTGTGGGTTCGTAGGAGCTGTAGGACTTCCCTGACCTGTTGCACGTGTTGTTCCTTCGTGGACGAGTAGATGAGAATATCGTCCAGATATGCAATGACATACACATCCAAGATGTCTCGAAAGATATTGTTGATAAAATGCTGGAAGGTCGCCGGAGCATTTGCAAGACCGAACGGCATCACCCGATATTCAAACAGCCCATAACGTGTCCGAAAGGCCGTCTTCCATTCATCTCCGGCTCGAACCCGGAGCAAGTTATAAGCACCCCGTAAGTCAAGCTTCGTAAACACTTGGGCCCCTTGAAGGCGATCTAAGAGTTCGGGAATTAGGGGCAGGGGGTAGCGATTCTTGACTGTGATGCTATTAAGGCCCCGGAAGTCCACACAGGGTCGGAGTCCTCCATCTTTCTTAGCCACAAAAAAGATAGGAGCCCCGACAGGGGAATTAGAGTGACAAATAAATCCTTGGCGCAGACTCTCTTCCAAATACTGTCGTAGCACGTGCAGCTCTGGCTCCACCAGGGCGTAGATTCGCCCAAAGGGGGGCTCGGTTCCTGGAAGGAGTTCAATGGGACAGTCATAAGGACAGTGTGGGGGAAGCTCTAGTGCTCGTGCCTTACTGAAGACATCCTGGAAGTTGTGGTACTCTTCCGGGATGATTTCCGAATCCTCCGTCTCCGCTGGCAGGGGGGTGGCCAGGGTGGTGCACCTCTGCGCCTGAGGGCCCGACTGCAGGCACCCTTGTGCACACTGGGGGGCCAAAAACTGGATGGTCTTTGACGACCATACAATGTGGGGGTCGTGGGCACGGAGCCACGAAGCTCCTAAGACTACACAAAAAAGGGGGGCGCACACGATATCAAAGGAAATAAATTCTGTGTGCTTTCCAATGTCACAGCGCATCAGGGAGGTGGCGGTAGTTATGGGTCCCGAGACCAAGGGGGATCCATCGATGGAGTGGATGGATTCCGGAACTGTCTTGGCCTGTGTGCAGAATCCCCGGGCATGGGCAAAATCCATGTCCATAAAATTTCCCAAAGCCCCTGAGTCTATGAGCGCCCAAGTTACCAATGAACTCTGGGGGGATACGGAAAGGGTGACGGGAACCTGGAAATGTGGGTCACACCTAGGGACCATAGCGAGGTTTTTGGAATGACTCAAAACCGAAACGGCCCCAGTCCATCTCAGTTCCTGGCGTTTCCCGAATCCCGGTGTTGTGGTGGCAGGGCAGAACATTCGCCTATAAAATGCGAAGGCTCTCTACAATAGAAGCATGAGCGCGAGACGCGATGGTGCTCGTGCTTCTCCTTTGTCAGCGGACCCCGGGAAGCCCCCAACTGCATGGGCTTAGCCTGGGGGCCTTGGGGGTTCCGGGGAGTGGGAAGGGTTTTCTGGGGAATGATCTTGTATCTTGACGACGTTCCCTTCTATGCTCTGTTAATCTTTCCTCGATCTGCAAGGCTAGGTGAGCAATGGCTTCCCAAGTTTCTGGGAGAGCCACAAGGGTGAGTTGGTCCTTAATCTCATCACACAACCCCTTGCAGAACATCACCCTTAACACGTTATTGGGCCAATGTAACTCCAAAGCTAACTGTTGAAACCGGGTGACATAATCCAACATATTCCCTTTGCTCTGCCGGAGGGACATGATCAGGGTCTCTGCATCCTGGGTGCGGTGGGGATGATCAAACAGGAATGTAAATTCCTTTATAAAGTCCTCATAGGCCTCCAATAAAGGGCTGTTCCCCTTCAACAAGGTCGTAGCCCATTCCAAGGTGGTACCCCCTAAGTTCCTGATAATAAAGGCTACCTTAATCTTATCGGAGTTATACGTGTTGGGTTGTAGGGTAAACGTAAGGTGACACAGGGCCAGGAATCCCTGGAACACCCTCCTATCCCCCAGAAACTTCTCCACCTGTGGGGCCCTAGGATCCCGGGGGAGGCCACGACGGGAACCAGGGGCACCACTACTACTGGGTGGGGTGGGGGGTGGCATGGGGGCAGCAGCCCTTTGGATCTGGTTTACGACAGTAGCAATTTCCCCTTGCTTGGCCTTAAGGTCCTTGACTTCTATGGCCAGGGATTGCACTGCGTGCACTAATTGTTTAATTTTGTCTGCTATATCCATGCCACTCAAGCCCGCGCTGGGGCCAATTAAGGGCTGGTGATTTGTGACCGGGGTAGGGGGTTGTGGAACACACTCGTACGGGTTCAGTCACGACCAAGGTCCCAATCCCAGGAACGGGGGCATGCGTCCTGCGTAGAGAATGCCCATCAGGATAGTGTGTGGGTCTTCACCTCTAATTAAAGAGAACAGACCCCTATCATCATAGGGTGAGCAATAATGGGGAAACCAAGGTACACCCTTCCACTCCACTCTCTTGTACTCCAGGGATTCCAGGGGGACGGGGAACAAGGTGAGGTCTTGTGGAAGGGACCAGGGAGGGGGAGCCCCCGAGGGGTAGGGAAAAAGGGGGCACTCGCACCAAGGAAAGGACTAGCCCGGGGGGGAGGAAACACACGAGGAACGCTCACTCAA
>QEPC01004065.1:242061-270540 GCA_003113815.1 Sphenodon punctatus | reverse complement strand
AGCTGCGGGCTTGGAGAACAGGATGGATGGTGACTCCATCGATGCAGATGGGCAGGTTAGAGGGAGAGGAAGAGGAGGGAGGAAAAATGAGGAGTTCGGTCTTGGCCATGTTGAGTTGATGTTGGGACATCCAGGCAGAGATATCAGAGAGGCAGTTGACGAGGCGTGAGTGGACAGAAGAGGAGAGAGTATATAAAATACAATAAAATAAATATAATACATAATATAAATAAAAGAACATTATAAAGTCAGCTGGTGGAATGCCAAAGAATATAGAAACCCTCCCTCCCTAACCCCCCACCCTTTACCCATCTCCCTCATCAAAAGCCTGGTGGAACAGCCAGGTCTTGCATTGTCATTGAAAGGAGGAAAGGTCCGAGGCCACTTGGGCCTCAGCCGGAAGGGAGTTTCACAGCCTTGGTGTGGCCACCAAAAACGCTCTCTCCATGGTCGTCCCCTGAGATACCCGGGGGACTTTGACAAGGATGCTCCTGGTTGACTGCAGGGGTCAATCCAGAGCTTGGGAAGTGATGTGGTCACACAGATAGGTAGGACCCAGGCTGTATAGGGCTTTATAGGTAAGCACCAACACCTTGAATTGAGCCTGGAAGACTATAGGCAGCCAGCGCAAAGAATGGCGCACTGGTGTAATGTGCTCATGGTGACCTGTCCCTGAAAGGAGACGGGCAACCATGTTCTGCACCAGCTGCAGCCTCTGAACCATCACCATAGATAGCCCCACATAGAGTGCATTACAATAGTCCAGTCTTCAGGTGATGAAAGCATGGATGATAGTGGCCAGGTCGGAGTCCAAGATATACGGCCAAAGCCACTGCAACAGATGTAGTTGGCAGAATGCGCTCCCCATGACAGCCTCCACCTGGGCATCCAGGCAGAGCTGAGAATCGAGGAGCACTCCCAGACTATAGACCTGATGGACCAGTGGGGGGGGGGCAGCCCCCATCAATGATGGGGGATGCCACTCCCACTGCCTTCCCCACTGCCAACACCTCTGTCTCGTTGGGATTCAGCTTCAGATGGCTCACCCTCATCCAGTCCCCCACAGCCTCCAGACATTAAATAAGCACCAAGACTGCCGGGCCTGGGTCAGATGAAAATGAGAGGTAGAGTTGGGTGTCATCAAACACCAAACATCAGACCCTCTCATGACCTTGCCAACGGCTGCATATACACATGAGAAGGGACAGAATGGAACCTTGCAGGACTCCACATGAAAGGTCCAAGGTAGGATGAAGAACAGTCCCCTGGCACCACTTGCTGAGATCTCCCAGCCAGGAAGGAACAGAACCATCCAAGAACAGTCCCGCTCTCCCCGGCTTGATTGGGTGAGAGACAGTTAAAGCGAGTGGAGCTGGGGCGGAGGCTTTTTTTCAGTGCATTCAGACAATTATGGATATCCCTGCATTTCGGTGTTCCACCCTTTGAAGGAGTAGAGTGAGTGGGAATGGGAACACCTGGCCGGAGGGTCCCAGAGGGGCGGAGCAACTGCGCTGGGCTTGTGTGGAACTTTAAAAGCTTGCAGCCGCCGGAGGCAGCACCAGAGATGCATGCCTGGGCAGCGCACCTAAGGGCTACGCATGCAAGGGCGTGCCCTTGTGCGCGCAGCCTTAAGCGCACGTAGGGCGTGGGGTGTGCGGCTTTGCTGGGGCTCGGCGTTTCGTGGCCTTTCGGTTTTGTGACGTTTAGATATTGTTTTTTGCCCTTGACTTCTGATTATATTCTATTTTTCCAATATGGCCCCTGTAAGAGGTCAAGACAAGAGCTGAGAAGCAGCCTCGTCCATCTTCATCAGCTATGACATCAAAACAGAGGAAGATAGATAAATATCTTTTAAGTAATGTATTGGTACAGACTGTAACTGGAAAAGAATCAGTCCCCTGTTTAAATGTATCTGTTAGAAATCGTTATTCAGCTTTGGCTGATTTATCAAGTGATACGCCTGCAGCAGTTATCGCCCATTCATCACCTATGGAGGGGCGTTTCCACCCTTCAATTCAGGCTACTGTAAGGGAGGGAGGGGCAGTTCAGATAGCGGGTGCCGCTGTTCTTTCAAGATCTGGACCTCCATGGGCAGCGCCTGGAATGCCCTCGACAATTCTTTCATTTCTGCCATTACTTGATCCATGACCGGGTCCCCCAAGGTAGTTTGGGGAAAAATAAGAGCCGGTGATACTGTTAGGAGGTGTGAGCCCCCTTAAGGGGAAGGAGAAGGCAGGGAGCATGCGCCCCGTTACTCTACAGGCACGTGGGTAGCAAGTCTCTGTGGGGGGTCCTTAGGAGTGTCCTCAGGATATAAGGTGGCATTAGGGTACATAACCCTGAGCCCCAATCATCATTGGATGGATCAGAACCCAGAGACTGCAAGGCCCGCTCCACAATCACGTGGGGCGGGGTACCCACACCACAAGTGCGACAGTGAGGCAAGGCGGGGAGACCCCCGTGGGGGAAATACCCCTAGGAAGGGGAAACGGAAAGGGCAAGCATGCCTGAGGCCCATGGTGTACTACGACGTGGGGACGGGGAACACTCACCTGGCACACAATCCTACACTCTCACTCACCTAGCACACATGCACACACTCTCTCATACGCTCGCCACTCACTCTGAACAATGACCTGGGTGAACCAGCAGGCAAGGAAGCACTGAGGGTCCAACAAGACGGGAAGCAAGGGACCAGTCTCACAGGCTGTATGGCACTGATCACCGGCAGCGGTCTGTGCGCCCTGGTGGCTTAAGAGCCTGTGAGCTGCTGGGTGCACAGCCGCGTCGAGCACCGTGGACCTGGGGGCGGGGCTGGAGGCATGAACGGAAGTGTCTCTGATGCTCTGTCCCCGGCGGGTGCATCAGCGGGGGGCTGGGCTGTCTCGTCTCCGGGCCCCCTATTGGTTGTGGAGGGTGAAAGGAGAGGAGCCTCCTGCATCATGGAGGTGGATGCTTCATCCTGCTGTTGGGGTCCTGCCCCGTTCTGGGGACCCGCTGCTGTGCTGGGGTGGGTGGGTCCTGCCCCCATCCTTCAGACCCCACCAGCGGGGTCTGACAGTACCCCCCTCCAAGAGCACTGGTACCGTAGGGGTCGTGGTTTTAGCGGGAAGTGGGCGTGAAAATACCGGGTCAGGCGTGGGGCGTGGACATCTGTGACTTTCTTCCAGGAACGTTCGGCCGGGCCATAGCCCTTCCAATCAATTAGATAATATAGTTGTCCCCTGAGGTGCTTGGCATCAAGAATACTACATACCTCATATTCGCCGTCCTTTGTACGTGGGGGAGGCTGGGGTTCCACTGAACGTGCAGATTGGGGTGTGGGTTTCAGCAGAGATACTTGAAAAGTTGGATGGATTCTGTAGTGTCGTGGCAATTTGAGTGTATATGGCACGTCATTAACCTTGCGTAGAATCAGAAAGAGTCCCATATAACGGTCATCCAGCTTGGCCGAGGGGCGATTTGATGGGTTCGCCTATCCACCCAGACCCAGTCGCCTGATACGTAGTTAGGGGCGGGGCGGCGCCGACGGTCTGCATACTGTTTGTATTGTTGCCTGGCTTTCTGTAGCAGGCGTTGCACTTGCTTGTGGGCATTGCGAATGTGGGTGACCAAGAGAGGAGTTATATCAGGGAAACACAGGCGGGGATGATACCCATACATCACGTAGAAGGGGGATGCTCCGAGGGACGCATGGAGGGTATTATTATAAACAAACTCTGCTAAAGGCAGTATGTTGTACCAATTGTCTTGTAGGTAGTTTACGTAGCAACGAAGATATTGTTCCATGGTTTGATTAATCCTCTCCACTTGGCCATTTGATTGCGGGTGGTATGCGGTGGTTAGACAGGGCTTGACTTGCAATTGTTGCAATAAGGCTTTCCAAAAATGTGCCGTGAATTGTGGCCCCCTATATGACACAACTTCCCGGGGCAGCCCATGTAACCGGACCACCTGCTGTAGGAACAGCTGGGCAGTTTGTGGGACTGAGGGCAGCCCTGAGCAGGCGACAAAGTGAGCCAATTTGGTAAAATGGTCAACTATGACTAATATTTATTTATTTATTTATTTTTGTAATTTATACCCCGCACCCTCCTGTATCCAGCTCGGGGAAGCTTCCAACAATTCATAATAATAATGCATAAAACCACTATGGTAATAATACATACAAATATGGTGGTGTGTTGTATGGACACCGGTAACTCTCCCACGAACTCTATCCCGATTCTTTGCCATGGTTCCTGGGGAAGGGGATTTAATTGTAGCAGACCTTGCGGCCTGCACCGGGGAACCTTGGTACGGGTGTAGATGGTGCAGGCCTTCACGTGTTGTTGCACGTCCATACTGAGTGTTGGCAACCAAAAATGCCGTTGCACGAGATCTAAAGTGTGTTTTATGCCTGGATGCCCGGCCAGAGGGGGCATTATGGTGGGCCTGAAGGATCTGGGCTTGTTCCTTGTGAGGAACTACAATCTTCCCTTGGTAGACGTACAAGCCCTGATAGAGTTGGTATCTGGGGTTGTGGCTTAGCTCCGGGTCTTGACGGAATAAGATTTGCAGTTGTTGTGAAGGCGAGAGTGTTGCTGCAAAAACTGCCTCTTTTAGGAGTGGTTCCCCTCGATGCTCCGGGGGGTCTCCTGCTTCGGTGCATCGGGAGAGGGCGTTGGCTAATACATTATGTTTCCCCAGGCGGAACTATATCCTAAAAACAAAGCGAGCAAAGAAAAGGGCTCATCGTCCATGTCTGGCATTGGCAATATGGGTGGTTTGCAGGTGAGCAAGGTTTTTATGATCTGTGATCACAGTAACAGGAAATCGGGCCCCCTCCAGATAGTGTCGCCAGGTTGCGAAGGCCGCTGTAATAGCTAAAAGTTCCCAATCCAGGATCGTATAATTTTTCTTGGCACTAGTTTGTTGCCGAGAGTAATACGCACAAGGCAGAAGAGGTTGTCCCGGAGGTCCTTCTTGCAGTAGCACGGCGCCAAGAGCGACACTAGAGGCATCCGTTTCTACCATAAAGGGGCGCGCAAAGTCAGGGTACTGCAAGATAGGAGCGTGCGTAAAGGTGTCTTTTAGATGGAGAAAGGCTTCTTGTTGCCTTAGTGTCCACTGATAAGGTTCTCCTTTGCGAAGGAGCAGGGTTAGAGGTTCTGTGAGTTGAGCATAATGGGGTATATAGTGTCGGTAGTAGTTGGTGGATCCCAGGAACCGTTGCAATGCCTTGACCGACGTTGGCGGTACCCAGGCCAGAATGGCCTGGACCTTTTTGGTGTCCATCCAAACCCCTTGGGCGGAAATCACAAAACCCAAGAATTCCATGGTGGTTTTGTGAAACTCACATTTCTCTACCTTGCAGAATAGGCGGTGGTCTCGGAGGTGTTGGAGAATGGCACGGACATACTGAACATGCTCCTTCCATGAAGTCGAGAAAATCAAGATGCCGTCCAGATAGGCTACCATATATGTGTCCAGGATATATTGATTAGGTGTTGGAAAGTAGCCGTGGCATTGGCCAGGCCAAATGGCATCACCAAGTATTCGAAGTGGCCATAGCGGGTCCGAAAGGCCGTTTTCCATTCGTCCCCGGCTCGCACTTGGAGCAAGTTGTAGGCTCCACGCAAGTCCAACTTTGTGAACAGTTGTGCCCCCTGCAATCGATTGAGGAGTTCCGGAATTAAAGGGAGCGGGTACCGATTTTTAATGGTTATGGCGTTAACCCCCTATAGTCAATACAGGGGTGCAACCCCCCATCCTTTTTTGGCACAAAGAAGAGGGGTGCACCCGCTGGCGAAGTAGAATGGCGAATGAATCCCTTTTGCAAGTTGTCATCTGTATATTGTTTGAGGGTACGCAGTTCGGGCTCAGAGAGGGCGTAGATCCGCCCATACGGAGGTTCTGTCCCAGGCAGGAGATCGATGGGGCAGTCGTAGGGGCAGTGTGGTGGGAGGGCCTCTGCCTCCTTTTCATCAAATACGTCTAGATACTCAGAGTATTCCCGAGGAATCCCCGCGGTAGTTGCCATTCCCATGGCGACCTCGGGTATTCGAGGTGCGTGGTGCACCATGGGGTGAGGAACCTCAGCGTGTGCATGGTCCAACTGATCACCGGGTTGTGGCATTGCAGCCATGGTAGGTCCAGAACCACAGGGAAAGCGGGAGTCGTTACTACTGCACAACATAGTTGTTCAACATGACATCCGATGGTGGCTTGGAGTCCGGCTGTCTGATGCGTGATTGGGCCAGACACCAAGGGGGAACCATCGATGGAGTGAATGTCTTCTGGGGCCTCCCGTCGGGTCTGGGGAAGCTGATACTGGTGCACAAACCCTCGGTCAATGAAGTTTCCGGAAAACCCAAGTCCACCAGGGCCCAGGTTACCTGACTTTGAGCGGGCTTCCGGGACAAGGTAACAGGTATCCTCATGTGGCCTCTGCCTAGAGGGGTTACTGCCACACCTACACAGGCGATGGATAGGGTTTGGGGAAGCGCCCCTGGAAGGTCCCCTACACCTCCTGGGGCCTGCCTTTTCCCCCATCACGTGCAGTAGGGGGTTTGAGCGGACAACCACTGAAAAAATGTGTTGGGTCCCCGCAATAAAAACACAGGCTGGCTCACCACCGCTCCCATTCTTCTGCAGAGAGGGGCCCTCGTGCAGCCCCCAACTGCATAGGCTCAGGCTCGGACCCTCTGCCTGGTTCGGGTCGGAGCGGTCTAGGCGGGACAGGCTGGGCCACCGGACCCCAGAACCCCTCCTGTCATCATTTGTGGCAACGTTCAGCCAGCCGTTCCTCAATCTGCATAGCCAGGTTCACCAGCACTCCCCATGTCTCCGATGGGGTGACATATGCCAGCTGATCCTTAAGCTCTTCATTAAGGCCCCTGCAAAACATTACTCGCAGAGCTGCATCTTGCCAGCCAAGTTCCACCGCCAACTGCTGGAATTTTGTCACATACTCCACCAGGGACCCCTTTCCCTGTTTTAAATTTACAATGGCACTCTCGGCATCCCTAGTGCTATGGGGGTTGTCGAACAAGTGGGCAAACTCCCGGATGAACCCGTCATAGTCCTGTAACAGTGGGCTATGACTTGTGAGGAGTGGGGTGGCCCAGGTTAACAGACCCCCTTCTAGTAACCCAATAACGAAGGCCACCTTTAATTCATCGGTGGAGTACGTCTTGGGTTGTATTTTAAACGTTAGCTCACATAGAGCAAGGAAGCCTTGAAAAAACTGGTGGTCCCCATAGAATTTGGCAATGGTGGGGCCCTTGGGTTCCCTCGCGATGGTCCCTGTAGCAGCAACTGGGGCTCGGAGCTGTTTGGGAGCGAGAGGCGCGGGCCCCGTGGCTGAGGGGGCCGCTGCCGCTGTTCTTTCAAGATCTGGACCTTCATGGGCAGCGCCTGGAATGCCCTCGACAATTCTTTCATTTCTGCCATTACTTGATCCATGACCGGGTCCCCCAAGGTAGTTTGGGGAAAAATAAGAGCCGGTGATACTGTTAGGGGGTATGAGCCCCCTTAAGGGGAAGGAGAAGGCAGGGAGCACGTGCCCCGTTACTCTACAGGCACGCAGGTAGCAGGTCTCTGGGGGGGCCCTTAGGAGTGTCCTCAGGATATAAGGTGGCGTTAGGGTACGTAGCCCTGAGCCCCAATCATCATTGGATGGATCAGAACCCAGAGACTGCAAGGCCCGCTCCACAATCACGCGTGGCGGGGTACCCACACCACAAGTGCGACAGTGAGGCATGGTGGGGAGACCCCCGTGGGGGAAATACCCCTAGGAAGGGGAAACGGAAAGGGCAAGCACGCCTGAGGCCCAGGGTGTACTACGATGCGGGGATGGGGAACACTCACCTGGCACACAATCCTACACTCTCACTCACCTAGCGCACACGCACACACTCTCTCATACACTCGCCACTCACTCCGAACAATGACCTGGGTGAACCAGCAGGCAAGGAAGCACTGAGGGTCCAACAAGATGGGAAGCAAGGGACCAGTCTCACAGGCTGTAGGGCACTGATCACCGGCAGCGGTCTGTGCACCCCGGTGGCTTAAGAGCCTGTGAGCTGCTGGGTGTGCAGCCGTGCCGAGCACCGTGGAGCTGGGGGCGGGGCTGGAGGTGCGAGCGGAAGTGTCTCTGACGCTCTGTCCCCGGCAGGTGCATCAGCGGGGGGCTGGGCTGTCTCGTCGCCGGGCCCCCTATCAGTTGTGGAGGGTGGAAGGAGAGGAGCCTCCTGCATCGTGGAGGTGGGTGCTTCATCCCGCTGTTGGGGTCCTGCCCCGTTCTGGGGACCCGCTGCTGTGCCGGGGGGGCGGGTCCTGCCCCTATCCTTCAGACCCCGCTGGTGGGGTCTGACAATGTAGCTCTTACCACACAAACAATGCGCTTTGTGTTTACGCATTTAAACCATCTGAATGAGAAGGTAGACTTATTATTTGGGCCGCACCTGCTTCGGGGTGTGTGGGTGTGGGTGTAATATAAAAGGTAATCAGGGGAAGCCTTCTCAGAATGGTCCTCTGGTGACCTATGTGTCATCTGCTCCCCTAGAAAAGGATCCTTGTCAATCTGATCCTCATTTAAAGACTCTCATTCCAAGTACAACACCATTTTAAAACGGTGAGACACTAAGGGTAGCCCCGGCCAGTCTGATTTTCATTGTCCATCGACTACGCAAAGGGAATTTACCCCATTGGAACACAAGACTGGATGTGGCCGAACATCTGAGGGTACTTCTTTGTATATCTATTACTAGTCATGTATATTATCTATTACTAGTTAAGGCTGTAGATCATCTTCCAAATTCAAGAGATCGCTGGGTGATAAATGTCACTTTTAATTCTGTCTCTTTTGTATTGGAGATTTTGGGAAAACAGGGTCTCCTAAATAGTAGAGCAGGACATATTTCTCGGGTATACCACCCCGATTCAGGTACTTTATGTATCCCCCAAAGTGAAGTATACCGATGTGGTATCGCCCCGCATTTGGGGGATCAGAAGCTAGTTCCCTTAGTAGATCCGAGTCGAGTTTCTTCTACAAGACTGAAGGCCCCTCCGCATTCTGTTGAGACATCAGCCCCATTGACATCTGTAAATCTGATTGATCTTACCAAAGAAGGATCTATGGAAGTTGATAACCCTGGGGCTCAGTTGGTAGGGAATTTATCCAGGATAAGTGCATCAGATCAATTATCAACTGTACCTTACCAATTACCAACAGGCCACAAAGAGATGCTTTTACACTTGGATCATTTACTGGGGAAACTAGGAGAACTGAAAACTAAAAATTACCCAGTACAATCAGCAATTCCCAGCAGGAACGGGAAAAAGGTTTTTTTTTTCAGTCTTCTAGGTCTGTCCCCTTTTCGGCGTTTTAATTGTCTATTGGTACACCTCCTAGGGGATCCTTATATAATACAGACTCTGGGGATGAGGATGGGTCAGTAGTATTATCCCCAATAAATAAAGGCACTTTTCCTACACTTTTATCTAAATTTGAACCCCCTGGGGTTAAACAAGGGAAATCTCATTTAAGTAAAGATCTATCAGTTAGTTGTTCACGCACGTATTGCTTCCTCATTATCCTCCCGAACGCATGATTCAGGTTTGCAGGTTACAGCAATTTCTCCAACCTCAGCTGGATCTCGGAAAAACCAATGACATGCATTGACTGACCCTGGAGTTTTTTCCTGGGTAAGTTGGAATATTGCAGGCTGGCTAGTTTATCAACATGATATAGACTTTTTAAATTTCCTGAAGGAATTCAATTTTATTTTACTGCAAGAAACATGGGCTTTAGCAGACCTAGTTATTCCTACTTATGATTCTTTTTGTTTACATGCTTCTCCTTCGATTAAGCAGGGAAGACCAATTGGTGGCTTGGCCTTGTTGGTTCGGTCAGTCTTGGGAGTTAAGGTCAGATTGATAGGCTCTTATAGGGCTCATCTAGTTATGTATCATTGTTTGTTTCCTTCAGGCTGCAAAATTCTAACTGGAATTGTGTATATTCCTCCTACCTCATCATTGTATTATTCTCATGAATTATGGAAACAGTGGTTTGATCTTTTGGATTTGGCTGTAGAGGAATTTGGGGGGGGGCTATAATTGTAATAGGTGGTGATTTCAATACAAGAACTGGGAATCCCATGGATTTGCAAGCAGTCCCGGTTTTGGATGAATTTGCACCTTTAAGAAGGTTTCCAAGTAGAACCTCACAAGATAGGGTTATTAGTACGGGAGCAGAGAAAATGAAAGAAGTGATCGATCTGTTTAATCTGTGTATCCTTAATGACCAAGTAGAAGGAGATCTGCAAGGAGATTTTACCTCACACACGGCCTTAGGATCTAGTGTCATAGATTATTTGCTTATTTAGTCGGATTTTCTGGAGTTTATCCGGTCCTTTAGCATAATCCCTAGAATAGAGTCCTCACATTTTCCATTAGTAATGAACATGGCTCTGCCTATGGGCCTTGCTGGCCCTGCGGATGGGCAAGCTAGGTCAGAAACAAACCCTGAGAATAGTTTCCATCTTGCTCGAGTTAAGTGGTCTGAAACAGTTCAGACAACTTTTCTCCAATGGTTAACTAGTTGTGAGGCCCAGGATATTCAAAAACCATTTTCTCTACCCCAGGATTGTGTGGATTTGGTTACTTGTTATGACAACTTGATAGACTGTCTGGCCCCTTTTATTAAGGTCTGCAGAGGTCCCTGCAGCTTAATCGGTATGCACCCCAGTGGTTTGATAAGGAATGTTGCGACTTAAGGTTGTTGTTAAGGCAAAAAGCCAGATCCCTGAAACAAAAAGCAGTGTTTAGTGTGTGTGTTTAGCATTTATTAATCAGAAGAGATTATATCGGATTACCCTAGCCCCCCAAAAATGGGATTTTTACAAGAAACAATGTTCAAAACTATTGTTGGTTGTGAATCAAAAGGACACTAAGGCCTTCTGGGATTTTATCTGCTCCTCGGCTGCAGGGAGGAAGGGAGGCAGTCAGCTTTTCCTGTCCCTGAAGTTTGGGTAAAATTCTATAGGGATGTCTTTTCTTTCTCTACACACCGAGTGGAAGGGATAAAACTGGCCCCAATAGATCAGCTCCCCTCTTGGCCACCAGTGTCTATGGAGGAGGTCTTGGACCTTCCTGCGACCCTCAAATCAGAGAAATCCCTGGGGGATGATTTCATCTCTCCTGATTTGATCAAAAGTGCTCCTGACTGGTGGGCTAGTGTTCTGGCCCCACTTTTCACTCAAATAAATGCCACAGGAGTGCTTCCTTGGTCATGGCTAAACAGCATTATTGTTCCCTTTTACAAGAAGGGTGACCCGCTGATGCCATCCAGCTACTGCCCCATCAGTCTGCTTAGTGTAGTGGGGAAACTCTACGCCAAATACCTGCTGGGTAAATTTCAAATCTGACTGGAGGTTCAGGGGCAAATTGTACCCGAGCAGGTGGGATTTGTAAAGGGGAAGTCAACAACGGACCAGATTTTTGTTTTGTACCATCTTATTAAGAAGGCTGTAGCCTGTCAAGGGAAACTGTTTCTATGTTTCATTGATCTCCGTTCAGCATTTGACCTGATTGACAGGGAACGTCTGTGAGTCAAGCTGACCACCTTCTCGCCAGATCTGAGATTACTCTTTCTTTTGATCAAATTGCATTCTGGAAACACCCTCCAAGTGAGATTTGCTCCCCTGAACCAACTTTCTGAAAAAATTCCTGTCAGACGAGGGGTAAGACAGGGATGCATTTTGGCCCCTGCTCTATTTAACTTTTATTTAAATGATGTAATTTAATTTCCTTCTTGAAAAAGAAAGATACCCATGCCCCTAAGATCGGGGACCGAAGGATTCCCACGTTGCTTTATGCAGATGATACGATCCTGATCTCCCAGACCGAGGTGGGTTTGAGAAGGGTCATGGAGCTTTTCGGAGTTTATTGTCTCTCTGAAAATCTTGCTATTAATTACACTAAAACAAAGGTTATGATTATAGGGCAGAGGACATCTAGGAAACAGCATCGTTGTTTTATTGGAGGGAATCCCATTGCCCAGGTTATGTTTTTTAAATATCTTGGGGTTATACTAACGTCCTCCTTGAGCTGGTCCTCCCACTTTAAGGCCATTATTAACCGCTCTAGGCAATCTTCTGCTGCTATAGTGAAATTCTATTATAGAGATGGGGGGAATTAGTCTCCCCGCCAGTACGTCTGTATACTGCAAAAGTGATTAGTCAGATCCTCTACGCCTACCCAGCGTGGGGTTTGGGATTTTGGGGGAAACTCGAGACTATGCAGAATGGGTTCCTATGTTCAATATTGGGTTTACCCTCAGGAACACCACAGGTATTCATGCATTATGAACTGGGGTGTTCTCCACTCAGATAAGGTGCATTGCTGAGTTTGATTAAATTTTGGTTTTAAAATATGGTTTTTCCACCACATGAGAACTCTCTGTTTATGATGGCCCTCTCTAGTGGTTTATTTTTAGATTGGGAATTCCAAGTAATCAATGAGGCTCGGAAGCTGGAACTTCCTCTGGAATCTCTGAAATACTGCGGGCTGAAGGGTGCAATTGTCCTGATCAAGCAAAGAATTGCTGACCAGGATTTGCAATGTGTATCCTCTCTATTGGAGTCCCAAAGGGTAGCCCCTTTATATTCCAAATTGAATAAGTCTTGTCGGAGCCAGAGCTACCTTGTTCCTGGTTATCTTATGGTTGCCGAATAGCTTTTATGAAATCTCGTTGTAATGTTTTTCCATCGGTGGTCTTGGAGGGTCGGTACAGAAGTATTCCATGGGAGGAAAGGATTTGTCCCCTATGTAACCTTGTGACTGTGGAGACCTGTATCTATGTGTTCTTGGAATGCCCTGCCTACATTTCCCCTAGGAATAGATATCTGGTCCCCCTCCTGGGGAGCACTGTTCCTATCCCCTCTCCTATGCTACTCCTGAAATTGCTTGAGCCTGTTGATTCCATAGGGTCTAGGAAAGTGGCAGCCTTTTGTGAGACTGTGATATGTATCCGGAAGAACCTTATTGATAATAGCCAAACCTGAGAGATATGCATATGGCTACATGTTTATCAAGGAATCTTGATCTTTTTTGTTCTGTTGAAACATTCATTCCTGTATGGGAATGTTTTAAATTTTATGTTTTAAATGCTTAAGTTTAAATTTTATGTTGTAACAAATTGTAATAGCCTTTGGCTGCATAATACATTATTACCTACCTACCTCTCCCCGGCTCAGTCCTACAAGCGGGTCACCAACGTCTCGTGGTGAATGGTATCAAAAGCAGCTGGCAGATCTAAAAGAATCAGAAGGGTCGATTGACCCTGATCCAGTTCATGGTGGAGGTCATTGACCAAGGCCACAAGTGCAGTCTCAGAACCATAGCCCAGATGAAAGCCAGACTGTGAGGGATCTAGAAAACTGATGTGGTCCAGATGCTCCTGCAGCTGTCAAGACAAAACCCATTCAATAACCTTCCCTAAAAAGGGAAGCTTAAAGACTGGCCAATAGCTGGCAAGGGAGTCAATATCAAGCAATGGTTTCTTGAGCAGAGGCCACACCACTACCTCCTTGAGACAGCTTGGCACCTGCCCTCCCAAAGAGAGGCATTGACCACCCCTGTCAGCAGTGGCCTCAGTGTCTTCCAGCTGGCTTTAACCAGCCAGGACGGGCACAGGTCGAGTTCACAAGAGATGGCTCTGACTGCTCCAAGAACATCCTTCGCATCAGTGGGTGACACCCACTGAAATTGATCCCACAAAACCAGACAGGCCGGGGCTTCCATAATCTCTGGTTCTTCTATTGTATTAAGCATGGCATCAAAGTCTTCATCTTATGAAGTTATTGATCAGTGAGCACTCTATCGTGCTTGAATACACTTTGGGGTTTGCAGCCCTTGGACCAGGGGAAGGGAGGTCTGGAGTTTTCTCTAAGGTGTTTTTCCTGAGCTCAGCACTTCCTGAATGTCAATGGAAGATCAGTGAAGTTCTAATGTACTTGCTCAACTAAAAATATGATTTGCTAGACCAAACCTTAATAGGCATTTGGACTGTGTAAGTCTTTTAGTTTTTGTTGAAATATAATTTTTCAGAAGACAGAGGACTAAGGACTTCAATCTTTACTGAGAATAAGCTGGATATAGAATAGTGAAAATATTGTCTGTCGTATCATTTCCATTTTGCTAGTCTTTAAGGTTATTTCTTGTTCTTGCAGGAATGTGGGAATATAAACCTATTGGTGAGGAACTCTATGATGTTAGCAAACATCATTATGGTTAGTGAGAGCCATGCAACTTTCCATATCACTGTGCATGCGTCAGCCAGCAGAACTGATTTTTAGAATGTTTAATAACTCAGCTTTCACTGTACCAAGCACTATCACGTTACAGTAGCACTTGGCGGCCATCTCATACTCCAAGGCTGTGAAGTCTGGGGGCTCATCTCATCTGGGGGGAGGAGATATGGATCGCTCAAAATCCTCCCCACAGAGCAAATGAATAAAAGTCATGCAACTTTTCATACCACTGCACATGCACCAGACAGCAAAACTGATTTTTAAATGTTTAATAACTAGGTTTTTGCGGCACCAACCATGATTGTGTTACAGTAGCACTTGGTGGCCATCTCATACTCCAAGGCTGTGAAGGCTGGGGGCTCAAATCGTTGGGGGGGGGGAAGAGGAGATATGGATCACTCAAAATCCTCTCCATGGAGTAAATGAATTGCCAGTGACTTCTGAGGCAAGAGGGTAATTGACATGAAACTGACTAGGGTTTTCTCTTGCCTCTTGCCAGCAGCTTCTAAGGCAAGATGGTCATTGATCTGAAACTGACTAGAGCTTAAAGTCTTTGTGACAGAGCTGGCTCTTTATAAAGTCACGGGATTTTAAAAAGCAGATTCACGTAACTTTCCTTATTCTGTTTTCTACCACCACCAATGGCAGTTTGTGGCTGCTCAACTGATAATGCGCCAGTCAGCAGAACTGATTTTTACATTTTTAATAACTTGTTTTTGGCTGCACCAAGCACTGTCATACTGTAGTAGCACTTGATGGACATCTCAGGCTCCAAGGTTGTGGAGTCTAGGGGCTCAACTCATCAGGGGGGAGGAGATATTAATGATTCAAAATCATCGGGATGCAGTGCATTTTGACCACCAGCAATTAATGTTTAAACAGTTGTAACTTTTGATTTTCTGGATGGATCTTCTTCAGATTTTGCATGTATGATGGTCCCCACAAATATAGGGAACCACTGCTCCTCTCTGCAGCTCAGCGCCGCTCCAGGGGACACAAACTGCTTCCTGGCTCGCCACAGGTTCAGCTTTTGTTAGGGATAGGCAGGGAAAGGAAGGGAAATGGACCCCTAAGACCCCCTACACCACAGGCACCGAGACACTCTTCTGGTGCTCTAGGGGGCTTAGCTCTAAATGCAGGGACAAACAACCCCTCATTTTCTTATTTGGCTCGTTTACTCCAGTAGGAGAGAAGGTTAGATCGTCGTAGGGGTAACGGGAACAGCAAGGCCCTGAGCATGCCCCCTTGCTCACACACCATGCACCACACCCGTAACCCTCTATTGCACCCCCACTCACCCACACAGTGCTCTGGGAACAGGGAGAAGGTGCAGGAGTGGTGAGGGAAGCAGGGTACAACCAGGAATGAAGCGGAAGGAACAAGAGTACTCACAACCTTGGTACACAGGGAAGGACGGACCTGCACAAGAAGGGAAGGATATGGTGGAACCACACCTTACAACCACACCACTCTTACCTCCACTCACACACACACTCACTCTCCACTCAGCTTTTCCACTCGTCCACACACTCTCACAACTTCTGGCTTCTAGGTTTACTCTACAGCTAATCCACATATGAGGGGGCTAGTATTACAGCGTCGCTGATCACCGGCAACGCTGTGCTCCTTGGCATTTCCTTATATTCGAGTGACTCCGCCCCCCCGGGCACGTATGCGTGCAGAGCGACACAACTCCCTGGAAGGCCCTGCCGCAGCGTCACTCTGCGGCGCCTGCGGGGCTGTATCCCCGCCTAAGGCACCAGGTAGTTGGACTATTTCCCCTATCTCTGCCCTTGCTGTGTGTCCCCAGGGGGCTCCTGAACCCCTACGGGGTACCCATCGGACCCGGCCGTGACTGGGCATGGGCCGGTAATGGTGGCGACGGAGGCGGGCTCTGATAGCTTTCAGCCGCCCTGTTGCACTCCATTTTACCCAAAGACAGACATGGTTCATTTTTTTTTCTGAACAAAGAATATCAGAAGAGATAGTAACTGCCTGGCTTGTTCCTGAGAGAGGACATTGCTAGCAGGAAGGATGCAGAGAGAGTGAGTGTTTACTGCCTAGAGCTACATCCTGGCATGCTGGGGCAGGGAGGTGCGGCCCAGCAGGCCCTGCCCCTATACATCCTGGGGTCCCCTGCTCCACCCCCAGGTAGGGCCTGTCTCGCCGCACCATGATGGAACCAGCACGCTCCCACCCCACTGTCTCCAAGACCCTGGGCTCCCTACCCCAGTGCGTCTAACTGGGCCTCACACTGCTGCTGTCTCAGGTGGGAGAAAACCAGCGGAGGAAGTTGCCAGGTTGCGGCCACCTGAAGCTGTGGCAGTAGGAGGCTCTTAGTATGTGCAAGGCCTGGGGCAGCTGCCCCCTTTGCCACTCCTCCCCCTTACATGGAAGATAGGCTCTAGCAGTGTTGCTGTGGATCATTAGTGTGACTATCTCTTTAGGTGGCACAATAGTCAGGGCACCTGTTTAGCCTTATTGTGGCACAGGTTCAAGCCTGAGCCCTACCGTTCTGCATGGGTGTTGTTAACAGTACTAATCATTTTCCATCCTCCCTAGCCCCAGCAGGACTTTTGCTACAATCACATTTTTATGACAGCATTTTCCGGAGACAATGTAAGACCTACTTATTTGGCCAGGCATTTGACAGGCAGGGATAGAGTTTGGGATGCTGTTTTTAAATGGGAGGTTTTATGTACAGTTTAGGTTTTACATCGGTTTTATCTTGTTCATGTTTTTATATATATTTTATTACCTGCCTTGAACCTTCAGAAAGGGCAGGCTATAAATCAAAATAAATTAGTAAATACAGTGTCTGGCATGTCATCAAGCAGGCATGTAATAGTTGTGGTTACTCTGTAAATCAGACCATATTTCCACATTTCCAGTCTGCAGATGGACGCTGACTGTTTTTCTTCTTGTGCTTTTCTACTGCCTCAGCACCAATTTCAGGGCTCGTTATTCCCGGTTCCCTCAAGCTGCCATCAAACCAAATCCCATCTGTTTCCACCGAAAGGAGGGAAAGGAACAAAGGACTCGACAGAAAACTCCTTTCGTTAAATGGCACTTGTATGTTCAACCATCCGAGGATCTGGAGCGGGAAACATGGGACCGTGGTGTCTTATAGGGATGGGCGAACGCAGTTCGGAGTTCGGACCAAACTCGACCAGTTTGGTCGACCGAACAGAACTCGATTTTCGAACCGAACTGAATTTCTGAACTCGGCTCTGTTCTCCCATCCCTAAAAGATAATATTCCATTTAGTTCAATGGGGTTTGAATTTCTGAACTTTGTTCGGAAGTTTGGAGTTCGGACCGAACTTGAATAGTTCAGTTGACCGAACCGAATTTCCGAACCGAACCGAATTTCCGAACTGAACCGAACCGAATTTCTGAACTCGGTTCTGTTCGCTCATCCCTAGTGTCTTGTGCTGAGGAAAGCAAACACCAGCCAGAGTTAGAAATGCTACCAACGCTGCTCTCTAGACATCTGCAGCTCGTGACATCTCAGATTGGTGGGAAAACAGTTCGACAAGAACAGAATCCTACAGTACAAGCCTGAAACCACTGAAGTCAATGGCAAGATTCTTATTGCCGTCACCATTGTGAGGATTACACAAGGGTTAAGGCCTTTGGGAGAGGGAGAGAAGAAGGTGTGATTGACCCTTCTGAGCCCTTCAGGAAGGGGATGTGGCCACATCAGAAAGGGACGGGGGTGAAAGGTTCTCCTCCTGCCTCTTTTCAATGTGACCACACTCCCTTTCTGAGCCCTGTGATATCACTACATCCAGGAAGGGTGTGTGGTCACATTGGACAGGGGTGGGGCAGCCCCTTCACCATACAGGGCATAGTTATCTCAAAAAGGGGTGAGATGAAGGTCTCTCCTGCCTCCCTCAAAGAAAATTCTGCTGGCACCCATGGATCCATAGGGTTGTAGTGCTAGAAGCAACTTCCAAAAGTCATCTAGCCCATGTTTCTACACTGCAGCAGCATTAATCCTCCCGCCACACAGGAT
The DNA here is from genome assembly GCA_003113815.1 of Sphenodon punctatus. Taxonomy (NCBI): domain Eukaryota; kingdom Metazoa; phylum Chordata; class Lepidosauria; order Sphenodontia; family Sphenodontidae; genus Sphenodon; species Sphenodon punctatus. Next base: position 252,226 of record QEPC01004065.1, on the reverse strand, counting down.
GTTTTTCTAATCTATTTTTAGATGTTATCCAACTTATTTTTAAGAACTTCCAGTGATGGTAACTTGTTCCACTGCCTGGCTGTTCTGACTCTGAGGACGTTTTTCCTAAGGCTTATCCTAAATCTACCTTTCTGCTACTTCATCCTATAATTCCTTCTTGCCCTTCCCATTGTGGCCAAGGAGTGTTCTCCTTGTTAAAACCAACTTCACCAGGGTTAAAAATTCTTAGTACATATACATACACGTTAACTCCTAAAGCTACTGGGCTTTCTAAACCAAAATTAGTCTGGAAAAAGAAATTTGGTGCAATTTAATATCTCAGGTCTATAACTGGTGGGATCCTGTAACTGGTAAAGCTCCTGCCCACGATGATGCTATATCAGTGGCCTCCCCAGCACTGATCCTTTCTCCACTATCTAGTGGGAATTAGCCCTGTCCCCTGTGGGCAGAGGGGGCTGTTCATTTGGCTATTCCCTCCAGTACTAAGGGCAGCTCCCTGCATGTGTTCACCCTGCCACAGTAGCAAGTTGCTAGCCTTATAACTTCAGAAGCAGGCAGGGCCAAGAGTGAGGGTCAGGCCATCCTTAAAGGGCCAGCGCCTGATCCACCACAGTCCCTCACTCTCAGCCAAACATTCTCTGTACCCAGAGCAAGGGTGTGTAGAGCAACAGGTGTGAACGTCCATAGCAGTAATTCACACATGCTGGTAGATATGTGGGAGCACTCACTGTTTTTGTTTTTTAAAACTTTTATTGAACTTAAACTTAAAATATTTTATTTGGATCAGCTTTCACCATGCTCCGTAAATAAACATACATACACAAACATAAACAAACACACACAAAGACAAATATTACATATTAAAATATTAATTCCATTATGTAAATTGCTTGAACTCTCCAATGGCCACTTAATTATTAAATATAGTTAATTGTATGTATGTTGGGATAGTAGTTCCACACAATAAATGAATAGGCACTTGTTATTAAATCTATCAACTATAAATGCTGAGAAATTGATAACCATATTCGATCATCTAACAGTCTTAATTCAATTCTCCCTAGGTTAGTCATCAACTGGCAACAATTAATCCTTTTGTACCAAGGCAGCCAGCTTCTAACTGGCATTCTTTATAGCAACCATCACTATGGTTTACGAAGAATAATTTGTCACCAAAACTGTTTGCCTTGCTTTTTACAGAGCATACCTTGGCAGGTCTTAACTCCTGAGTTGATAGCTAATTACCTAGCTCATTACAAAGTATACCTCTGCACAACTTAGTCCTTGGTTGTGCACCAAGACTGTTTTTGTTTGTTTAAACTTTTATTGAATTTTATTCATATACAACAGACAAAACTGGCTTTATAGATCCTATCTTATGGTCATATAGAAGTACCTCTGTAGTTTGTCTACATTTCAGATCCCAAAGTTATCAAAACTTAACAGACAATGCTGAACAGAAAACCTAATGAGAACATTATATTCCCCTATTGGGATATCACATACCCATGTAGGTTCCCTCCGATCAACAAGTCACCAAATATTTAAATGTGAAAATTATCATTCTTTTTTTTAATCTCCCCCAGACATGGCTCCCAAGTGATTAACAGGTTCTGTAGGTCATCATTAACCTCCGCTAGTATCTTTTCCATTTCATACTTAAACCACAGCCTTTTGACCCATAAACCCACTGTGGGACTAGATGGATCTTTCCACTTATTGTGCTATAACCTGAATACCCACAAGGATAATTTGTATTCATGCAGGTTTATAGTAAGACACCAGGGGGACCCTAGGAAATAAGCCTAGCAGGACTGTTTCAGGTTGGAATGGAATAATGATCCCATACATCCCTCCAAAATCTTTGAACACTGGGGCATGTCCACCAACAATGAATAAATGTGCCAGTTTCCCCACAGCCCCACCAGTACCTCATCTCCTCTACCCCTATTAACCTGGCCAGTTTCACTGGGGTCAGATAGAATCTCATCACAACTTTGATTTGAGGCTCCTTCACCGAATATGAACACAAGCCCCACCTCTCACTCCTTTGCTAGCTCCCTTTCCCTGGACCCCAGGCCTTCAGGACACTGGAGAACATAGAGTGGATATTATTATTATTATTTTATTTTATTATTATTTATTATAAAAGATTTCTTATCCCGCCCCCTCCTGCCAAAGGCAGCTCGGGGTGGCGTACAATATAAAAGCATTAAAAAATACATACAACTGAAAACAAATAATAAGCCCATCAATTCCCCACCCAACCCTATCCCGTCCCTCCACTTACCCGTCTCTCTTACCAAACGCCTGGTGGAACAGCCAAGTCTTACATTATTATTAGTAGGCTGAAGAGAGAGTAACAGCCAGAAATCTGTACCCTTTGCCTGCCCTAGCTCTACTGACTCATCAGACTAGGCCTTCCTTTACACCCCACAAAGGGGCATGGCTCCAGTCACCAGTGGGCTGCCATTAAAGGGCCAGCATGCGTGCATCACAGGGTGAAAAACCTAGAGTGTTCTGAGGAGCGACCACCTCTGGCCCCTCTCTCCATTCTCGCTCACAGTGGTGCACATGTAACATCTGCCTTAAAAGTCCACTGTGCCATTTTCAAACATGCATCCTCCCAGCTCATCCTGATTGGCAGTATGTGCCTGCTGATGCTTGCTGTTTCCCAGCCGCTGCATTCTCAGGAATGACTTGGAGAGCATTGTCATGGTCACAGCTCAAACTGACAGCCAGGCAACAACCAGCACCGCTACTACCACCACACAATCACAGTCATTCTCTGCATACCAAGCCACCCACCAACGCTGCATTTCCTGGACCAAGCAAGAGACAAAGGCCTTCATCACGCTATGTGGGGAGCAAAAGGTCCAATATGCCCTGGTGAAGAGCTACAGGAACAAGAGATCTTGGTCTAAATGGTGAAACAGGGCTATACCCGGCACATGAATGAGTGCCAGCAGCAGGCCAAGGACTTGAGGTGCGGATATAAGGAGATCTAGGACAACAGTGGTGCCTCTGGCCATGGGAGGCAAAAATTGCCCTAATGAGCTCCCTGACTGGTTTATCTGTGTGGATGGAACCATTGTTGCATCCTGCCTGTATGGCTGTGCCTTTGCTAGGGACTAGAAGCGGGTGGATGTGGCTCCCCCAGCTGCCTGCTCCCACTGCAACTGCCGTGCCCGTCCCTGCCCTGGAACTGGCATGGGTTGACGTGGACACAGACTCTCACAGCGTATCCCTTTGAGCTCAAGAGCCAGCCCTTGTTTGAGGAGCCATCCAAGGTTCTGATTGAGGGCACGAAGGACTCAGTTACCACCTTTGTAGAGGAGGTGGTGGAGGCAGAGAAGAACAGTAAGTGAATGCACCTGGGGCAGGGGATGGGTGGGTTGTATTTACACTGTTGCATGATAAAGGCTTCTGTTTATTGTTATCTAATTATGTTTGTTATTGTTTATTTTGTTGACAAGAAGCCAGGAGAATGTGAAGGAACAGCAGGAAAATTGCCTCGAAACAGCTTCACTGGATGGGAATGGTAGGTGTGGGAAGAGGGTGCCAAGACACAGTGGCACACAGTAACTCCAAGATCCTTCTCCTGAATGGTTACACCCAGATTTGAACCTAGCATCACATATGTATAGTGAGGATTATTTTTCCCTATGTGCATCACTTTGCACTTATCAATAGTGAATTTCAATATTGAATTTCATTTGCCATTTTAAAGTCCATCATTTGCCATTTTATTGCAAATAATAATCCACGATTTCTGTGCTTCTTCTGGAAAAGGAGGGATGTTTCAGGAAGGGGGAGACTGTGGAGAATGGTAGTATGTTGCTTTGGGGACTGGGGGGTTGGAAGGGAAAGGGGACAGGTGCACTGATAACAAGGGGTGTGGAGATGGCTAGCCATGCACTTTTACTTGGGGGGGGGGGGGGAATAGTAGCCTTGCATGAAAAAGCCCAGGTGCAAAGGAAATTATTATGGGAAAGTGTCACCCAGCGGAATGGACACCCTGCCACTAGCAGCAAAACACCATCCTCCCGGCAGAAGAGTACTGGCACTCCATTATTGCCAAGCACCCAAACATCCTCCAGTCAACCAAGCACTGACCTGCAGTTAGCACCTGCAAATGGGGAGCCATCCTCCAGACAGGAGAATTCCGGAACATGAGTAGCACCAGGCTCTCAGGCATCCTCCAGCTATAAGTGAGCATCTGACCCGCAGTTAGCACCTGACCAGGACTCTGGTATCCCCAGCACTGCACTAGTATGTGCTGTGGCCCAGGCCAATGGGAAGCCTTCCTCCACCCCAAGGGGCAGGACCTAGCATACTTACACCTCCTATATATAAGGAACGGGCGGCCATTCCCTCACAGCCTTGTCAACTTGTCATGTATTTTCATATATAAACCTAAGATATTATGGCTATCTGTGTTTAAAATGTATAAACTTAGAGCCTTTTTATATATTAATTTTCTGTTTTAATGTAAGCTTATTTGTAACTTACATCATAGAATTTTAAGATCAGCTTCAGTAATTAGCTATATCTAATTGGGGCCTCCCAAGACATTCCTTTGTGTTTTTTCTAAACTTCCCAAATGACATTTGGCCTTACCAAGGAAACCACCAAATGGAAGGACCATAAAACAAGTTATCTCTGAAGCTTTTCCTACGGTCTGAGTTAAGACCATAAAGAGGCCCCGTTCCTGTTTTGACTTCTTTTGTTTAGATTTTCTCATAGCCTGAATGTCTGGAGTGTTATCTCCTTCTATTCATAAGATATCTCCTAGACTAGAGAAGAGGATTTATTAGTTATTTCCATTGAATTTATAGTTGAGATAAATATTGAAAGGTCTATATTTTCTCTCTATAATCTAACAATAATCTCTGATAACAAATACAAAAGCCTTTCTTAAATTCAGAGTTTGAGGAAAGTCAAAACTCTGATTGGTTTCTATACAAGAGCCAATTAGAATCCAGAGTATCTTCTTACAGCCTAAGAATGAAAACTCCCCTTGAACCCAATCCAATAAAAGGGAAGACACAGAAATAATCCTCAGACTGAAAATCCATACAACACATGTTTGGATTTTTTTTCTCATGGCAGAAGGGCTGAATCTGGTCTGTATGAATAACTTCTTGATATCTTTGAGCCAATGTATTGTGCAAATGTTAAGCTTTTACAAGCTTTTTCTTAAGATAGAAATATCTTAAAGATCCTGTAACTTTGATGTTTTCTATTTATATTTAAGTAAACTTTGCATATATTTTTATAATCCAAAAGTCTCATGTTCCCTTATTATAAATTTATTGTCGTTACAATACTTCCTTTGCTAACTGGACAACAATGTGAAGTGTAACCTTATAATATCCAATTTGGGAACAGTGCAGCCCAATTTAGCTTGATTCGTTCAGCTAAGCCACATAGCTCACTTTCCCTTTGTGATTTATAAGAGAAAAATCTGGAAGAATAGGCATATGGGAACGATCTGATTCCCCTTGAACAGGTAGGGTTTCATAAAAACATGTCCATTGTGGACAACCTGTTTGTGATTAATCACATCATTGCTAAATATGTGATTTTTAAAGCGAGGTGAATATTTTTCGCCTTCATTGACTTTCGTCGAGCCTTTGACACAATTTCAAGGCCCAAATTATGGTACAAACTGCGTCGTTTGGGTATTGATGAACATCTTTTGGCTCTACTTGTGCATATCCACTCTGGTAATATGGCAAGGGTAAAACTAACTCGCGAAGGTGGCCTCTCTCAGCCATTTCAGATACAAAGAGGAGTTCGCCAAGGCTGTGTATTAGCCCCAATTCTTTTCAGTCTTATTTTGGGTGATCTTGTACAGAAATTCCCCCTATCAACCTGTCATCCCCCCAAAATTTTGGGGAGAGCTATTAACCTCTCCTGTATGCGGATGATATAATCTTAATGTCACAAACAGAGAATGGTTTGCGTTATCAGCTTGATTTACTGGCAGATTATTGCCTGGAGGATGAAATAGTGGTCAACCCCAAGAAATCCCAAATCATGGTGGTGGGAAATAGAAGAACATCAAAATTTCCCTGGCTGATGAAGGGAACAGTCCTGACTGAGGTGAGGTCATATGTCTATTTGGGGATGACGTTAACTAACAATGGTCAGTGGGACAAACATAAAAGACTGATAGCTTTAAAGGCTAATGCGGTGGCCAGGGGAATCTTAAGGTTGGCTGGCAAATCATCTGGTGTTAAGACCTCTACTGTTTTAGATGTCTATAGGGCCAAGGTGCATTCCCTGTTGACATTTGGAGCCGAAATTATGATAACTGATAACGTACACATGTTAGAGATACCACAGAATAAGTTCCTCAGGAGCCTCCTTCGGGTGGCACAGGGGGTTCCTGCTGCTGTTGTTAGGGCAGAATTAGGTGTGGTCTGTATTGAGTTTTCGAGCAGACATCATGCTCTTTGTTATTGGCTGAAACTTTTTAACCAGACTAAGCGCTCTTTGGCAACCATGTGTCTTACGGAGGATTTAGAATATAAGGGTAAGGGCTCCTACCCCTGGATAAGAGGGATTGATGCCTCCTTGAAAGGGTTGGGGCTTTCCTTTTCATGTTTTGTGGGGAAATCCGTAACCTATCAGAAATACATTCTTAAGCAAAGAGGGCAGGACATAGCTAAACAAGAGGATATTGCGGTAATTTCCTCCTGGAAAATTGCACCTATGCTCAGCTCCTTTAAGATCCTCCACAAGTTTGAGGATTATTTAGATTATTTGTCTGATCCAGCTCTGCGCAGAGCCTACACCCTTTTCTGTTTTCAGCTTTTTCCCTCTGCTGTAGTGGATGGTAGGTACGTGCATAAGGCCCACAGTTCTCATACTTGCCTTTGTGGGATGGGTGCAATAAAGGATTTGGAGCATGTACTGTTGTATTGCCCCTGTTATGACTGTATTAGTATTATATGTTTTGATAGGGCATATATTTTTTTGATCCTAAGACTGATTATGTTAATAGAAGACACATGTTTTGCTTGTACGATCGTTTTACTGTTATAATTGTGTAGCTTAAAAGTTTAATTGTGTGTACCGTGATTAAGCAGTGGACGTCGGCCACGCTGAATAAAGTATTCATTCATTCATTCATTCATTCAAAACATTGTGAAGATTTAATGGTGGTGATCCATTAGTGGGGGATGTGAGGGATCTCGCCCTTGTCATGGACGGACCATTATCTTCTACAGGCCAGCCTCTCAGCACACCCCCTCCAGAAGGGGAATGGACCAGTTAGGTTGGTCCGCCCTCGGAGGTTGATGGAACCGCAGAAGTTCCAGGAGGCTCTGAGGGAGATAACCCTGGACCCTGACCGTCACTCGGTCGATGAGCTGGTACAGCATTGGAATATCTTGCTGGGGGAGGTCATTGACAGGGTGGTTCTGAGATGTCTACTGCCTCCGTCTCGTCACCGCAGGGCCCCTTGGTTTACTGAGGGGCTGCGGTGTATGAAACAGGTAGGTAGGAGACTAGAGCGATGTTGGCATCGGACTCACTCTGAATCTGATCAACTTCTCCATAGGGCCCATTTGCGGTCCTACGTTGAGGCTGTGAGGACAGCAAAGAAGGAGTTCTTTGCTGCCCTCATAGCATCTGCGAAGTCGCGTCCAGAGGGGCTGTTCTGGGTGGTGCGGGGGGAGTCCGGCCTCCCTCCACCTGGACGGGGACTTGTCCCAGGCCTGCTGTGAGGAGTTTGTCACCTACTTTGCAGACAAGATCGCTCAGATCCAGAGTAACTTTGACACCGGATTGGAAGCGGTAAGTGAGGGGCACGAGGTTATGGAGGCACCATCTGATCGATCTTTCTGGGATGAGTTTCCGGAAGTGACGCTGGCCGATGCGGTGAATGTCCTTGGGTCTGTCAGGGCCACTAGTTGTGAACTAGATCCATGCCCATCCTGATTGGTGAAAGCCTCCAGGGAAACTTTGGGGACAGTGCTCGTGAGGGTAGTGACTGCATCCCTTCGGCAGGGGAGGCTGTCACCCAGTCTCAAGGAGGCTGTGGTGCTCCCCCTGCTGAAGAAGCCATCTTTGCATGTGAACGCACTCGCCAGCTACTGACCCATCTCTAATCTTCCCTTTTTAGGGAAGGTTATTGAACGGGCAGTGGCACTGCAGTTCCAGGCACATTTGGATAGCATCGGTTTCCTTGACCCTTTTCAATCTGGGTTCCGCCCCAGCTATGGTACTGAGACGGTGTTGGTGGCCTTGGTGGATGATCTCCGCCAGGAGATGGACGCAGGATGTTCGACCTTTTTGATCCTGCTAGATCTCTTGGCCGCTTTTGATACCGTGGACCATGGGCTGCTGTTGAGGCGGCTGGGAGGTCTGGGCAGGACGATCCTTGGATGGTTCCACTCGTTCCTCTCGGGTAGAAGCGGGTGGTGCTGGGGGCTGAAACATCTAGCCCCCGGGCCTTGACCTGCGGCGTTCTGCAGGGTTCTCTTCTGTCTCCACTGTTATTTAATGTGTATATGCAGCCCTTGGGGGAGATCTTGAGAGGGTTTGGGGTGTGATGTCACCAATATGCTGATGATAATCAGCTGTACCTCTTGTTTTCAACTGACCCAGGTTTTGCTGTCTTGTTACTTTCCCAATGTTTGGAGGCTGTGGTGGATTGGATATGGCAGAGCAGACTGAAGCTCAATCCCAATAAAATGAAGGTGATGGTGGTGGGAAGGGCGGGGGAGGTGCTGGCCTCTCTGATAGGGGGGGTTCGCCCACCTGTTGCTCTTCAGGTTCGGAGTCTGGGGGTGGTCTTGGATTCAGGCCTCCGTCTGGATCGGCAGGTTGAGGTGGTGGCTAAAGCTGCCTTTTGCCAGCTTTATCTGGTATGGAGGCTTCGGCCTTACATCTCCGGGCCTGATCTGGCCACTCTCATCCATGCCTTACCGAGCCAGGTTCAAGGTGTTAGTATTGATTTTAAAAGCCCTGTATGGTCTGGGCCCCTCATATCTTGGGGACTGCTTTGCCCTCCGTGCCTCAGAGCGATCCCTTCGGTCCACCGGGGGCGCCTTTCTGGAGGTGTAAATCGGGGGGCCACAATGGAGAGGGCATTCTTGGTGGCCAGGCCGTGTTTTTGGAATTCCCTCCCGGAGGAGGCTCGCCTGGCCCTGGGCCTGTTGGCCTTTCGACGTGTTTGTAAGACTTGGCTGTTCTCCCAAGCCTTCGGGGGGAGGGTGGGGGTTGGTTTTATTGATGTTTTAAAACTGTTGTGAGTCTGGTTTACTGTTGTGGATTTTATTGTTATTATTGAGTTTTTATAATATTGTAAGCCGCCCCGAGATGTCGTGGGCATGAGGGGGGCGGTTAAACAATTTAAATAGGTAAATAAATAAAAGATGTACCACCAGGCGCGGCTCGCCTCTCAGGGCGTTGGGGGCGCTGACCCCCCAAGTGCCCCGCCAGGCGCCGCGCCGCCGCTCGAGAGGAAAGAAGAAAAAAAAATGAAACCCCTCGCCGCCGCTTCCCACAGCGCTGCAGCAGCCTCTGCCTTGCCTTTGCTTCAGAGCGGAGGCTGCAGCTGTGGTCAGTTTCAGTGAAACTGACATGAAACTGTCCACAGCACTGCAACAGCCTCCGCTCTGAAGCAAAGGCAAGGCAGAGGCTGCTGCGGCGCTGTAGTTGACTTCTGGGATCCACTCCAGAAGAGTGGGTCCCAGAAAGCTCAAAATGCTAAGCCCAGTTGAGCTCCTCCACTCTACACAGCACGTATAGGACGTGCTGTGGAGGGAGGAGCTAGGGCTTCCCATTGCACTCAATGGGCACAAGGAAAGCTCTCGCCAGGGCGCTTGTTGAAAGCGCCCTGGCGAGATGCCTTGGGCTGGGGGCCTGAGGCAGGAAGCAGCGCGCATGTGCGCTGGTCCCTGCCTCACATGCTCCAAGAAGAAATGGCTGCCGCTTCAGCTGAGCTCCCAGCACCAGATAAGAAGATTCACTGACCTTCCCAATCCTATCCTCCTCCTGCACACACCCCAGGCTGTTTCCCACTGGGAAACAGCCTGCGGGGGGTGCAGGGTGCCTTGGGGGGTGGTGGTGAGAAACAGCCTTGGGGGGGTGTGGGAGGAGGATTCCCCCCCAAGGCACCCCACATCCCCCCAAGGCTGTTTTCCACCCC
>QEPC01004065.1:222708-234131 GCA_003113815.1 Sphenodon punctatus | reverse complement strand
CCCCCCCATCATGTGTCACCACCACCCACCACCCAACATGTCCCCGTGTCTGGTGCATGGTGGGGGGATGTGGGGCCCCCACGTCCCCCCACTGTGCCCCTCCACTCCTCCGTCCCCCCAGACCAAATCCCCCAAGCCCAGACCACCCTACCTACCTACTCGTGCTGGTTCAGGCTGCAACCGGATCAGGAATGCGTGTGGCCAGCAACGCTGGGAGCGAGGTCTGAGAGACCCTGCTCACCCACAAATTTTGTGCCTGACCTGGTGCACCAATTGTAGGCAATTGAAATAGCTTGGACTATGGGTTCCATTAGAACCCATTGCCCAAGCTGGCCACGCCCCCCCAAAGCTGCACGTGCAGCTTTTCTGTAGGTCGGAGGCAGTGCTGACCTACAGAAAAGTCTCCCCCCCCCCGGCATTTCTTCAGTGCATGCGCACCAGCCTGGGGAGGACAGTCTTTCTCACCGGCTGGCGCGCATGCACTGAAGAGACGCCGGGACTCAAAAGCCCCCAGTGCTGGCCGACCCCCATGCATCCAGAATGGTGTTGGGCCAGTGCTGGGGGCCTGCACGCATCTGGAATGGTGCTGAGCACAGGTGCTTTGGCGCTGGGGCTGCTGTAGGTCAGTGCTCCCAGCGCCAAAGTGAGGGGCCGCCACTGCCCGGACTACTGCAGACCCTTCAGGCAGGCGGCGCCCACCACAGACTCCTGCAGACCCTTCAGGCAGGCAGTCCTCAAAAAAAGCTCCTCTAGTTGCAGGTGTCTCAGCATTCATCTTCCCCTGGTTCTCTGCATCTGCCAAAACAGATGGGTATCTCTCCATTGAATTATTTTACTCCTACAGTTGTCCCAGTTCTCCTCAACGTGGCCTTAGAATTTGTGGCACCTACATGGCCTCACTCCCTTACCATGAACCTGCTCATTTAGCTATTGGTTGGCAGTGTGGCAGAAAGGAGCATCTCGCACACAGAATGTCAGACCCCGCCGGTGGGGTCTGAAGGATAGGGGCAGGACCCTTCCCCCCAGCACATCAGCTGATCCCCAGAATGGGACAGGACCCCGACACCTAGGTGAGGCACCCACCTCCACAATGCAGGAGGCTCCTTCCCCTCCTCCCTTCACAACTGACAGGCGGTCCAGCGGCGAGACAGCCCGGCCCCCTGCTGATGCTCCAGCCGGGGACAGAACGTCAGACGCACTTCCGCTTGCACCACCAGCCCCGCCCCCAGCTCCACGGCACTCGGCGCAGCTGCGCGCCCGTCAGCTCACAGGTTCTTAAGCCGCCTGGGCGCACAGACCTCTGCCAATGATCAGTGCCCTACAGCCTGTGAGACTGGCCCCTTGCTTCCCTTCTTGGTGTACCTGCAGTACGTCCCTGCCTGCTGGTTCCCCAAGGTCGCTGTTAGGAGTGAGTGGCGTGAGCGAGTGCGTGAGCGAGTGCTAGGTGAGTGTGTGCGTAGGATCGTGTGTCAGGTGAGTGTTCTCCATTCCCGCTTCGCAGTGCACCCCCCCATGGCCCCTGGCATGCTTGCCCTTCCCGTTTTCCCTTCCTAGGGGCATTTACCCATGGGGATCTCCCTGCCTTTCCCCACTGTCACACTATTGGTGTTGGGTACCCAGCCCCGCACGAGTGTGGCGCGGTCTTTGCAGTCTCTGGGTTTCTGATCCGTCCAATGATGATTGGGACTCAGGGCTACATACCCTAATGCCACCTAATATTCTGAGGACACTCTTAAGGCCCCCCCTCAGAGACCTGCGACCCACATGCCAGGAAGAGTGCCTGGGTGCTTGCCCTCCACCTTCTCCTTCCCCTTGAGGGGGCTCCCACCCCCTTACAGTATCACCGGCACCTTTTTCCCAATCCTACCTTGTGGGACCCCGGTCATGGATCAAGTAATGGCAGAAATTAAAGAATTGTCCAGGGCAGTACAGGCGCTGGCCATGGAGGTCCAGATCCTGAAGGAACAGAACCAGGGTGTGGCAGCAACCCCCCCCCAGCTGCGGGGCCCCCACCTCCCATCCCAGAGCAGTCCCTCGCCCCAGTTGCTGCTACAGGGACTATCGCTAGGGAACCCAAGGGCCCCACCATTACCAAGTTTTCAGGGAACCGACAGCTTTTTCAAGGCATCCTTGCTCTGTGTGAGCTAACGTTTAAAATACAACCCAAGACGTACGCCACCGATGAATTAAAGGTGGCCTTCATTATTGGGTTATTAGAAGGGGCTCCATTAACGTGGGCCACACCTCTCCTTACAAGGCATAGCCCGCTGTTACAGGACTATGATGGGTTCATCTGGGAGTTTGCCCACCTGTTTGACAATCCCCACCGCCCCAGAGATGCCGAGAGTGCCATTGTAAATTTAAAACAGGAAAGGGGTCCCTGGTGGAGTATGTGACGAAATTCCAGCAGTTGGCGGTGGAACTTGGCTGGCAAGATGCAGCTCTGTGAGTGATGTTTCGCAGAGGCCTTAATGAAAAGCTTAAGGATCAACTGGCATATGTAGCCCCGCCGGAGACGTGGGGAGCGCTGGTGAACCTGGCTATGCAGATTGAGGAACGGCTGGCCGAACGCCGCCAAGAATGATGACAGGAGGGGTTTTGGGGTCCAGTGGCCCACCCTGTCCCTCCCAGGCCACTCAGAGATGAACCTAGGAAAGGGCCAGAGCCCGAGCCTATGCAGTTGGGGGCTGCGCGAGGGCCCCTATCAACAGAAAAATGGGAGTGGCGGCGAGCCGCTCGCCTGTGTTTTTATTGCGGGGACCGAACACATTTTTTCCGGGGTTGCCCGCTCAAACCCCCTACTGCACGTGATGGGGAAAAAGACAGGCCCCGGGAGGTGTAGGGGACCTTCCAGGGGCGCTTCCCCAAACCCTATCCGTAGCCCGTGTGGGTGTGGCATTGAATCCTCTAGGAGGAGGCCACATGAGGATACCTATTACCCTGTCCTGGAGGCCTGCCCAAAGTCGGGTAACCTGGGCCCTGGTGGACTCGGGGGCTTCCGGGAACTTCATTGACCAAGGTTTCGTGCACCAGTATCAGCTTCCCCAGACACAAGGGGAGTCCCCGGAAGACATTCATTCCATTGATGGTTCCCCCTTGGTGTCTGGCCCAATCACGCATCAGACAGAAGGACTCCGTGCCACCATCGGATGTCATGTTGAACAACTGTGTTGTGCAGTAGTAGCTACTCCCACTTTCCCTATGGTTCTGGGCCTACCGTGGCTGCAACGCCACAACCTGGTGATCAATTGGACCTCGTGCAACGAGGTTTTTGGTGGCCAACACTCAGAACGGACGTGCAACAACACGTGAAGGCCTGCACCCGTACCAAGATTCCCCGGCACCGGCCGCAAGCCCTGTTACAACTAAATACACTTCCACAGGGACCATGACAAAGGATTGGGATAGATTTCGTGGGAGAGTTACCGGCGTCCAAACAACACAATACCATATTAGTCATAGTCGACCATTTTACCAAACTGACTCACTTTGTCACCTGTCCAGGGCTGCCCTCAGCCCCACAAACTGCCCATCTGTTCCTACAACAGGTGGTCCGGTTACATGGTCTGCCCCTTGAAGTTGTTTCAGATAGCGGACCGCAGTTCACAGCACGTTTTTGGAAAGCCTTGTTGCAGTAATTGCAAGTCAAGCCCTGCCTAACCACCGCATACCATCCACAAGCGAATGGTCAAGTGGAGAGAATTAATTAAACCATGGAACAATACCTCCCATGCTACGTGAACTACCTGCAGGACAATTGGTATGACTTACTGCCTTTGGCGGAGTTTGTTTATAATAACACCCTCCATGCATCCCTCGGAGCACCTCCCTTCTACGTGACGTACGGGTATCATCTCCGCCTGTGTTTCCCTGATATAACCCCTCTCGCGGTGCCTGTGGCAGGCGCCGTGGTCACCCACATCTGCAAGGCCCACAAACAAGCACAACGCATGTTACAGAAAGCCAGGTAACAATATAAACAATATGCAGACCGTCAGCGCCGACCCTCCCCTGACTATGCACCTGGTGACTGGGTCTGGGTGGATCAGCGACACTACCCATCAAGTTGCCCCTCGGACAAACTGGATGACCGTTATATGGGACCCTTTCCGTTACTACGCAAAGTCAATGACGTAGCATATACACTCAAATTGCCATGACACTACAGAATTCATCCAACCTTTCACGTATCGCTGCTGAAACCCGCACCTCAATCCGCACATTCAGTGGAAGCCCGACCGCCTACAAGGGATGGCGAATATGAGGTACGTAGCATTCTTGATGCCAAGCGCCTCCGGGGACGATTATACTATTTAATTGATTGGAAGGACTACAGCCCTGCAGAACGCTCCCGGGAGAAAGCCACAGATGTCCACGCCCCGCACCTGCCAATGATCAGTGCCCTACAGCCTGTGAGACTGGCCCCTTGCTTCCCTTCTTGGTGTACCTGCAGTACGTCCCTGCCTGCTGGTTCCCCGAGGTCGCTGTTAGGAGTGAGTGGCGAGTGCGTGAACGAGTGTGTGAGTGAGTGCTAGGTGAGTGCGTACATAGGCTCATGTGTCAGGTGAGTGTTCTCTGTTCCCGCTTCGCAGTGCACCCCCCTGGGCCTCTGGCATGCTTGCCCTCCCCATTTTCCCTTCCTAGGGGCATTTCCCCACAGGGATCTCCCCGCCTTTCCCCACTGTCACACTATTGGTGTTGGGTACCCAGCCACGCACGAGTGTGGAGCGGTCCTTGCAGTCTCTGGGTTTCTGATCCGTCCAATGATGATTGGGGCTCAGGGCTACATACCCTAACGCCACCTAATATCCTGAGGACATGCTTAAGGGCCCCCCAGAGACCTGCGACCCACGTGCCAGGAAGAGTGCCTGGGTGCTTTCCCCCCGCCTTCTCCTTCCCCTTGAGGGGGCTCCCATCCCCTTACACAGAAGCTTTCACTCATACTCCCCTACACCACAAAACCGCCCCAAATGGGGGAGGGAGGAGAAATTGGTTCCAATTGTTGAGGGGGAGAGGCAGCCCAACGGTATGTGGGGAAGGTACCTTGTCAGAACCACCAGCAGCTCCAGCCACCGCTGTGGTGGGGTTCAGCAGCAACTCATTCATGAACAGGAACCCCACCTCCAGGTTTTGCTGCTTTCTGGAGGCAGCCCACCAACCAGGTAGTGGATAGAGAAGGCAGGTCAGGAAGTGGCTGCAAACATCTGAAGCAGGGGTCCAGAAATTGCCCTGCCCACTTCCCCTCTCTCCCCACAATGGCAGTGTTAGAAACAGTCAGAAACAAGGAACATGAGCTGGGCTCCCCTCCCCACCCATTTGAGTGGCAATGGTAGAGCCTTGAAGCAGGGGCCGGGCCAGGCCATGATGGGTCATACCATGGCACCACAGCACAGGGGGGAGGGGCTCTCACTAGGTCTTCATTCTCCCCACTCTCAGGTTCCTCAGGCCAGCAGCAGAGATGAGGACAGGAGTCTGATGTGGCTTCAATTTAGGCCAATGTTACCATCACCACTCAGGATTGGGAAGGGGAAGAGTTGAGCCTAGAGCCCCCACTTCAGGTCACTACCAGGTACCCCACTCCCCAAGGGCAGGTCTCACTCCCTCTTTGGGCACAACAGCACATCAGGGTGGGAGAAGGCAGGGCCAACACTCACAAGTCGTTACAGCTCTATCCATGGAGGCTTAAGGACAGACAGTTACATTAGGGATGTGGTGGGAGCCCTGCCACTCTAGAGCATCCACTCAAGGCCAAGAGCCTTTGTTGGGCCCCAGAACAGGCAAGGCTCTGAGCAGCCACCCTGCTCTTGACCCCAGCCTAAGGCCACCCCTGCTCTTTCCCAGGCTCCTACAGCCACTACATCATCACTCAAACATCTGAGAAAAGGGAATACAAACAGCAGGTGAGGTGGCTCAGTAAAGCCTTCTCCAGCATTTATCTTCCTAAGCCCTAGGCCCTTCAGCCTCTACAGCCCTCAAATACCTGTTCAAGCAGGGGGGGGGTGGCTCAGGAAATTCTCCAGCTGTAGATGTCCCAGAGTTCCACCCCAGGGTGTGTCTCACCTATTGATGTGCTCCAATCCCCCCTTATCCAAGCACTCCCTTGCCAGATAAGCTTGTTATATTTAATAAATCATGGCCTTTGGTCAAAGTCTTGTAGAGCTAAATCAAGAAATACTAGGGTTATAGATATTAAAAGCATCTCATCCAACACTCAAAATGACATCGATTCATGGGGAAAAACCAAGCACAGAGACACTGGCAGTGCATAATTTGTAAATAAAGAAAAATCAGGAAGACTGCCCAAAATGCCACATCCCCTGCCAGAGGAAGGAACTGATCCTTAGTTTCCAGCTAGCACCCAAATACTGGACCACTGTGACTCTCTAGTAAGTCAGGCGTTCTTCCGATTTAATCTGTAACCGGGACAGGGGTTGAGACAGGAAAGTCATTAAAGAGTGCCAAATAAACCATCCATGTTTTTTTCTGGCTTTTGTTTCCAACTGTGAAATAGCCAAGATTGGCCTTTTCCTGGTGTGTCACATTTTGGGATGCACACTCCTACTGGGAACATTTCCTGGGGCTCACCCTCCCCCCTCCTTTGAATTTAATAGCCAAGACCAAGCATTGGCAAGCCCCATCCACAAATTAAGTCCAGGACACCAGAGGCATGTCTCCCTCTTGGGTATATTCCCCAGGTATAATATTCCCCAGGTATAATATTCCCCAGGCTCTGAATGCCCAGAACACAAGTTAGCATTCCCGTCTTGACGTCTTCCTACCATGTGCTGCTTTTTGCTGGGCAGGGATCTGAGCCCCAGGCCATTTTTAGACGAGCGCAGCGGTGCTCGTGCTTGTTTTCCAAAAGAACCGGCAGTCTGTTTTACACGTGACGCCGCCGCCGAATACACGCAAGCGCAGGTGATGCACATCCATTTCCGGCCGTGAACTGACTGGGTCGGCGATCGAGGCCGGTCATACGCGGCCGGAAATGGATGCGCATCGCCCACGCATACGCGTATTCGGCGGCGGCGTCACGTGTAAAATGGACTGCCGGTTCTTTTGGAAAACAAGCACGGGCGCCGCCGCGCTCATCTAAAAACAGCCCTAGTCAGACAGAAGGCATCTCTGTATCACTACTCGCCTTGCCTTCTCCTTCTCGGCACTGCAGTGCCAGGTACTGCCCTATGCTCAATGCAGATGCTCGAGTCAGGAAAACGTTCTGGGGAGCCAGGCCCTGCAAATCAAAGACTGAGCTGTGGTGAGGATGGAGGGTAGAGCAGATCAGTTTGGGGACAGGGGCAAAGCCTCTGACACCAGCTCCCACAGAGGTGTCATTGGTCTGCTCGGTGCAGCATTTATGTCCTTAGGAAGGATCTCTCTCTGATCATTGGTCTGTTGGAGACATCCACTCCCCACCAGCCTGGGAACCTTGTCATTCCCTGACAGAGGGACAGACCTGATTGGGAAACACCATCCAGGAGCTCCAGGCAGTTTCTCTACTCTTTCAGCTCTCGGTCGCTCACCATTGTGTGGAAACTAAGCCTCCTCCCACTCCCATAGCCTCTGCCACAAGCTGGGATAGAGACCAGAACTGGGTTAGAGTGAGACCCAAATTGACAAAGGCTCCCCCAATACTCCATCTACATACTTCTTTTGGAGCCATGTCGCCCTCAACCCGGCCCTAGGGGGTGGTTCTGGCCAGGAAATGCTGGTGTATCGAGCCAGCAGATTGCATCCGAGTGCGGGCAGCCAAGTCTATAAAGTTTCCGTTATCATGAAACGATGATCACTTTTTCCTGTTTGGCTTTTGCTTCTCTGAAACTCCTCAAATCAGGAAAACTGCCCCTGCATGGGTAGGAAGCATTATTGATCCTATGCCCTATAGAAAGAAGAGAAGTGAGGTTGGACTGAAGGAGTCAAGAAAGCACCGGGGACCGGGCCCTTTGACTCGACCAGAGAAAGACTCTTTTATTCTCAACTCCAAATCTCCAGTCTCCTGTGGCCCCCTCACAAGCAGTGGCAGCAGGGCCATAGGAGCTTGAGAAGTAGGAGCAGGATGACTTTCTGTGCCCTGTCCCCCTGATCCTAGGGCAGCATAGCTTTCCTCCTGGGGCTAAAGACAGCACAGCTCTCCCTTCCCACCTCTCGAGACCAGGGAACAGCATGGCTCCCTGCACCTCAGCCCTTTCTGGCATCTTGACTCAGCCCTTTGGCCCAGCCCCCACCAGGGCTAAAGCCAGCCCTGCTTTAGCAGTCCTCTCACACTCACAGACTCTTTATCATTCAGCAGCAGCACTGAGCTCTTCTCTCATCAGCCACCTCAACACAAAGGAACACAGATGGATTCCCCAGGCAACAGAATCTTGCTGTCTCTGTGAGCTCACCATGATGTTAGCACCCTTTATGAGGTCACTAACTGAAGTCAGCACCAGTCATGAACCTGGCCACCTTTACCTTCCACCTTGTCCAGTCCTACTTTAAGGCCCTCTGAACTGACACAAAGATGGGACATGGGGTAGCCTGGCTGGTTAGTGTGATCAGAAGGAGCAGGCAAAGTAAAGCCACAGGATCCACAGACTGTACTGGCTCCCCAGTTAAGGGAAGCTGCCCCGGAGCACTGAGTGCTATCAGTCCCCAAGGCCTCCTCACTATAAACACCCTCAAGCACCTGACCCACCCCTGCCCCAGACACCACAAATACAAACAAACAATGTCCAATAACAGCCTGCTCTGGCTTTGAAAAACTTCATGTCCCCCTTGCAGACATTTCCTCTTTCCTTGAACCTTTTCTTGCCAGTCTTGCATTCAAAGCCCTTTATCTTTGTTTCTGTCCTCTGAGTCCGCACTAGGAAGTCAGCATCTAAAGTGTATGATGATCCCAAAAAGATCACTGTGCTCCAAGTTGAGGCAAGACCCACAATGAGCAAGGTGAAAGGAACTACTTCAACCTGTGTCCTATCTTGGATATTTCTGTCCTGGCAACAGCCCCTCCTTATTTCCAGTTTAGTTTGTGATCCTCTATAGCTACTGCTTCTTTTGGCATCTAAATGAATCTTGCCTGCCTCATGTGCAATTCCCATGGTATGCAAATGAATTCTCCAATCTCACTGGTTAATTTGCGCATCACAAGACAGTCTCCTGATGTACAAATAAATTGCCAGCTGACAGCAGTTGGGGGTGAGCACAAATCCTGGATCTCGATCATAGGAAGTAGACCTATGACATAGGCAGGGAAGGGCAAGCTTTTCCCTCCCATGGGCCATTTTGAAAATTAGTCAAGCATTGTCCTGCCGGCTGAATAAAATGTACAGGTGGGTCTGGTTAAGATTTGTGCTTTAGGATAGGGGAAGGAAGGGGAGGATCCAGATCATGAATCTATGCCACGGTTCCATGGCCTATCCTTGAGTCCATACCCTGATCTCTGCTCTCTCCCTGAGCTCCCTCTTTCAGTGCTTGAAGGTAGGTACTGGGCCTATGCTGTAACTCATTTTTAACTGATTGACTTAACATTTGTACACATTTCACACCTCACCCAGGAAATCCTTCCTACCAGTTTTCACACTGATAGGGCATACCATTCGAATTTTAGGATTAGCAGGGATCCTAGTTTTCTGCAGCAAAAATTGGAAATTCTCTGATAAAAAAACATAAATTCTCTGATTAAAACAACCAAAATCTGTTTTTCTGTCATTACATGTAAACGCTAGTTGACTTTCCCTTACCACAATATATATACGTATGAGTTAAAACACCACATATTATTGTAATATTTTCATTTTTATTCAATTTTGCAGCTACCTGTCCCACCAACAGTCCAATAAATAAATAAATTGAAGTCTGTGGCACCCATCCAAATGCAGAGCTCTCTCCCCCCAGCACATGCCTTGAAGTTACTTCCCCTCCACTGTGCTGCACTCGCTGCTTCCTCCTCCCAGCCTGGTCCTGGAGTGCTCTGACAACTCAAAAGTGGGACCATATACAGGCTGGCACTTGGGGAAGCCACTAAGGGCCCAAATAGTCCCACCTCCAGTCCTGTCCTCTCTTCACAAGGTCCAGAAGACCTGACTTCCTCAATTCATAGTGCCCCTGCCCCCCTAACCCACAGGAGATCTGTGGCACTCTCCCACAGGCAGAGAGAGCCCCTGCCCCTCCACAGCACATGCCTTCAGGCTGCTTCCCCTCAGCTCCACTCAGTGTCCTCACTGCCCCTTGTTTGCTGTGTCCTCCTCTGGTTTTCTATCACAAGGAGAAACCTAGGAACCCTGATGAATGTTTGGCGGATGCCGTAAATAAATTTGGTTGATTGACTGAGAACCCCTGATGGTTAGAGTGTTTGTGGTTATAATAGTGCGAAGCAGATGCCTAAGCTAACAGAGATCTTCCTGCTGCTCTATAATCCCTTTCATAAGCTAGACATGAACCTTTATTTTGCCAGTATTTGTTTCATAGCTCTATCACAGTATTACCCTCTACTTTGTCCTACACCATCCCTGCACAATCAGCTGTACTGGACATACAGATGTGTGTAAAGTATAAAGTACTTCCCAGTGACAGAGCGCCCCCTAGGACATCAGGGGCAATGCCCCCCCCAGCTGCTGGAGCCCCAGGAGTCACATGACCCGACTGTCGCCGGGGGAAAAAAAAAAAAAAGTCGCACCGGCCCAAGCCTGGGCTCATGTGCGGAGCCAGTTCAAAGAGCCTTGTTTGAAGCAGCAACCTTCAGATGGTTGCTACTTCAAACAAGGTGCTTTGAGCTGGCTCAGAACACTGTCACTGGTTTGTGTGCATGCGCACACAAACCAGTGACTCACCCCCCGCCCCCAAGGCTTCCTAAGGAAGCCTTCAGGGTCAAAAGGGAGGTGTTTTCTCCCTTTACGCGGAATGGGCGGCTAGAAGCACCGTCCATTCCGCATAAAGGGAGCCTGCAATGAAATAGTGCCGGCAGGGGGCACTATTTCATTGCGGGGGCCAGGCAGGGGGAAACTCCATACCTGGGCGCACAATACAGGCGCCCGGGTATGGAGGGGGGGGGAGGCTGGGAGCTGCTGTGTGCGCAGCTCCCAGCCTCCCCCCCTGAGTCCCTGAGTCCCTCCCTTCCGAGTCCCTTCCTCCCTGTGTCGAGTCAACTTTGACTCGACTGGGAGGGAGGGGACTCAAGCAAGCTGTGCCTCAAGCAACACATGCAGAAGCAGCAGGAGGCTCAGCTCCTGCTGCTCCCGTGCACGCTGCTTCAAGCCCAGGGACTGGAGGTCCGAGGGTGGCCGAGGCAAGGAGAATCATCGCGGCAATGATGCGGAGAACCACCCAGCCCACGGTGAGTAAATTGTGGGGGGCCTGGGGGTGGGGTGGGGCACATGGGGGAGGAGGGAGCGAGGGGGGACCTGCTGGGGGAGGGAGGAGCAAGGGGGGAGTGAGGGAGGACT
>QEPC01004065.1:196190-213071 GCA_003113815.1 Sphenodon punctatus | reverse complement strand
CTCTTCCTCTGTCCCCTCCCTCACTCTCCCTCGTTTCTCCTGCTCACCTAACCGCCTTCGACCCTTCTCCCTCGCTGCCCCCCATGCCTGGAACTCCCTCCCTGCCCACATCCGCCTTGCCCCCTCCCTCCGCTCCTTCAAATCCCTCCTCAAGACCCACTTTTTCCTCACCGCCTTTCCCAATGCCTGCTAGTGGTTCCCATATACCTACTGTCTGCCCTCCTCTGCTGACTGCTGCAACCAACCTGATTGTAACCAAGCCAAGCACATGCACCTGGGTCTTCACATCCGCTTGTAGGTTTGTTAGTCTTCTCCCCTGTCTCTCCCTCTGTCCCCTTTCCATGTCTCCCCCTCCTTGTCTTTTAGATTGTAAGCCACAGGCAGGGACCGCGTCTATTTCTATGTTTTGTACAGCACCAGGTCACACGTCTGGCGCTATATAAATGTTTATAATAATAATAATAATAATAATAATAAAGAAGCACTGGGGGACATGGTGCTGCTCCTGCTGCCCCTCAGGACTGGAGATAGCAGCTGAGGTGACACTGGGGAGCAGAATAGGAGCTTCCTTTGGTCCATTTCCTGCTGCCACTTCAGCTGCTGCCATCAGGAAGAGCTGCTGCCCCTGAGGAAAACCAGGCAGCAGTGGCACGAACAGTGGTGGCTTTCTCAGTGCTTCTCCTGTCTTTGCTGCCCAGTGCCTGTGTTGGCAATCCCAGCAACTAGCTGTTGTGATGTCTAAAGTCACCCTTTGTTGTTGCCATTGAGCTCCCTGGGTGCTAACAGCGAGGTCCAAGTAGAGTCTAAATACCCAGTAGAGTGAAGGATTGACAGCTCTGGCAATTGCTGAGCAGAATTGGCTGGGCAGCCCTCTCCTATGAAGCAGCCCTGCTAATTTGCTTTAATCCTTCTCAGCAGCCCTTGTTGCTATTTCAGGACTTGGTCTTTTCCCAAGCAAATGCCAATTAAGACAAACTGCATGTGTTATTATTAATACGCAGAAGGACAAGCTAAGTCAAGATGTGAACCTAGATTCCCCAAGCTGACCTGCTAACCCACTGACCACATTGCTGGAACTGAGGGGTAGGAAGCAGTACTATTGCCAAGGAGGGAGGATATGAAAAGAGAACGGAACTGGCACCTTGGAGCATCAGGGAATAAGAAGACAATTACTCAGTCTCTGTGAATCTGGACTGCAAAAACAAGCAGTCTGGTGTGTGTACAATGTAATAGTAATTATAGTAATTGTCGTGGCACCCCCCAATAAGACACAGAGACCAAGTGCTGGATTAAATCAGGCCGCACTCTTTATTCAATCAAATCAAAGACGGTGGGTGATTGCACAAGCAATATGGGTCCAGTATGCTTAGCTAATTGATTCTTATAAACTTGGTACTGGCCGGGATGTGCCTTCCTTTGCCAGTTCCAACCAAACAAGGCTCCCCTTCGACAGCACCCTGGTTCTGGCCGAAGGGGAAGCGGCCCAACTGTGGGCTTGAGTAAGGAGGTGAGTACCCGCTGAGTCAGCAGACCGTGCAGGTACTTACTGACCGAACTGCAGTACCCCTCCCAGGGGCATAACCCCAGTGCGTGCTACCTGCCCCTGGCACTGGGTGTCACTTCCCCATCTCTTAAGGAGATGACTCGTTTCATTAATTCTATCCTATTTAACCTACTATACCATACTGGACCCCCGCTGAGTGCGACAAATATTACCCATCTTTAGGAATGATTAAATCACTCTGATTCCTCAAGTTCGTACAACCTTCTGTACGTATAATCTCGAATTAGTCTGTCTGAATATCGGTTCCAAATCCATTCTTTATTAGCATTGGTTTATAGCCAATTATAAATTGCCAATCAAGCCTATTTAGCCTACTCTGTACTGTTGAAGGGGCAAAACAAGCGACCCTTAAATTAGGCTAGACGCTAAAATTCCCCTTCGGCTCCCTAAGGGCAACCGGTAACTACCACAGTGCTAGAGGTGTGGTGGGTGGGGCTGCTTTGTCTCTCTCCACGCTGCGCTCTGCAGCGTGCAGCCAGAACAGCTCCTCCCCTCCTAACAGGGGCGGGGCTGCTCAACTCTGGAGCGCGGCATGCTTTCGCGCCCACTCCTTAATCTGCTCAGCAACAGTCTCTCTCCGGGCGGAGCGTACCATTCGCTCCCCTGGAGCCTTCTCAGAATCCGGTCTCCCCCGCTCTCATGGAGGGGGCCGGACAACTGCCCCGTCGCCGCCATTGCGGCGGTGAAGGGGACTTTTGTATATATAGTGCTTCCCCACCAAATGGCACTCAGAGCACTTCCCCAAATCCATACAATAAAATACAATAAAACAATGTAAAATCAATTTTAAACTAGAAGGTAAAGAGGGAGGACTGCATAAATTTATTTTTATTTTATTTTTTTAAATTTCTATGCCACCCATCCTGCCAGCATGTATGTACATTGCTTTGCAGCGTGAGTCTTTCCATTTGTATGGGATAGCATGTCTGTAGCATCCCAGTCTTCTTTCCAAGGAGTGTATTACCAAAAGCTAAAGCTAAGTGCTTTCCTGCAACAATCAGAGTGCTAAACCAGCACATTAGAACCAAGCTGGGGAGCCGCCTTTTGTCTGGGGTTCATTTTTTAAAAATCTCATGATTTGAGGGGGGTTTAATTTTGCAGCTTTCAGGATTCGGAACCTGGATGCTACACACACACACACACACTATAAAGGGGCCATGGGTGTGTTAAGAAATGACTCTTTGGCATTCTTCCCATGATACCCTAGGAGAGTGGTTTTTAAACTGGGCAGTGGTGGCCCCCAGGGATAACACAGAATGAGGGCATGGGGGTGGGGGGAGGCATGATAATAAAGGGAGCAACTGACAGACCCCTAAGCCACACTCTGGCTGGGCCAGGGGAATTTTAAAAATGTTGGTAGCTCCACTCATTTCCACAATAAAAATTCTGATTGGCACTACAGCCACCATTGTAATTCATGTTCCAGAAGTGGATAAGCGGTTAGAAATTTCCTTCTTCTGGATGAGGGGAGTTAGGGTAGCAGTAGTAGCCGTAGAGTAGCAGAGAGAGAGAGAAGGGTAGAGTGACAAGAGGAGCAAGGTACTTGTGTGTGGTAAGGGCATCAAGCACCACAGACAACAGGATGCTTGTGGGAGGCATGGTCTAAACAGTTTGAGAACCGCTAATCTCAGAGATGTTCTATCTGCCTCAGCACTGTGCAGGTAAAACACCTATGCTATTGGAAGAGCAGCCCCTACCTTCCTCCTGACCATCTACGACTGCATGAGGCTGTAGCAGTAGCTACCAAATCCACAACACAGCTAGGCTATTCCACTAGGGTTTGGGGAGATCTCTCCTCCCCCCAAGAATTTGCGTTTTGGAAGCACTTTCCTTCTGTAATTGAAACACAGTTGCTTTTTCAAGGGGAAGATAATAATTAAGTGTTCTATTCTGTGGGCAGTGCCAGACTTCAAGGAAATCCGTATCAAGAGATAAGTAGTCAGTGATCAGGGCAAGAGGCAGGGTTCAGTCCAGAGGCATAGCAGGTTTTCCATGGACCCATGTGCAAAAGGTAGAATGGGACCTCCGCTTGGGTGGCCAGATATGCAAATTTTAGAGGGCACTAATGAGAAATACAGGTTACAGGACTGTATTTGTGCCAATGCAGCCCTGCAACCTGTATTTCTCATGTGTCCTCTAGAATTTGCATATCTGGCCACCCTAGACCCCTCCCCCTCACCTGCTCCACCAGTCAGACCAGAGATACTCACTGTGACACCCCTTCTCATACACTTCACCTGCTGCCATACATGCACTGTCCATCATACACACATGTTCACATACTTGCACTCTCCCTCAGCCTGGTACCCACGCCTGCATGCATGCACTCTCCTGACCCTCTCATCCCTCCATGCATATGTGCACTTGGAGCACTTCACAACATTAGTACAAGAAAAGCCAGTAAAGCACCTTAAAATCCATGTAAGATCAGCTTTAAAAAACCATTTTAAAGGGGACAATAGGGGAGAAGAAAATAAAATATTATGGGGAACCAACAGTGGATCCTCTAAAGACACCTGGAAAATAAAAAAGCCACATATATGCACTCTCCTGTCACAGACTCACACATACATGCACTCTCCTGTCTCTCACACACACGCATACATGCCCTTTCCCCTCCCGCCCCCCACGCACACATGTATTGTCACACACACACGCACTCTCCTCTCTCCCCCACATACCTGCATTCTCCCCCACAACCACATGCATTTTCATCCATGCACTGTCCAAGGCAGAGTCCCCTGCCCTGTTGGGGCCATGGCAGTGTGACTTGCTTCCCCCGACAACTCCCTCTGCCAGGCAGAGCCCATAGCTATCCCAGACACACAAACCTCCCATGCAAGCCACTGATTCCATCCAACACTGAGACTCCTGGAAGCACAAACAACACTGCCAGGGTCCCTTTGAATTCTGAGCATTGCTCCAGTCCAGGCATAACCAGCAGAGCACTGAGCACATTATTTCTGGCTGGGCCATTTCCCAGTCTTGCTCCTGCCTTTTCTTGCTCTGCTGGTTGCACCTGGACAGGAGGATTGCAGGGAGTTTAGCGAAGCAGTAGTGAAAAGGACGGGTCTCCATGAGGAGGGAGCAGGCAGCTTGGATCCCAGCCCCAATGGCTGGCCATGGCGTGGGGGTTGATGAGAGCTCTGCCCTGACTCCTGTTGTGGGTTTGTGGGCCCCTAAATCTCAAGTCCCAGGGACAGCTGCACCTACCACCCCTATGATAGTTACGCCCCCAATTCAGACCAACTGGAAAATAACTAGGGGATTACTGAGACAACTTCCTGTTTTCCCTTTATATAACAAAAGCAGCCAATGAGGATGCAGATTGGGTAGCCAATCAGAAGCCTGTGGCCAGCAGGCTGTTGGAGCTACTGATCTAGCCCTGCAGTCAGCTCTCTGGTGGCAGCAAGTTCAGGGCTCCTACCGGCTCCCCAGACGTAGGTGTGAATGTGGCAGAACCTTACATACAGATTCTTGTGACAACTCCCAGCAACCCTTGACTGGGCAACTCCAGTTGCCAACAGCCATGCGGAACCTGGCCTTTATAATTTCAGGGTTTCTCCATTTAACTTGTGATTGTTTGAGTCTCAAGTCCCTTCTTCCTCTTACTATTTGGCTTTGCACCCCTTGACGGCATCCCTTATTATAGCGGCTTCAAAATGCAATGAGGAATCAGACACTTGTCTATTTCAGATCAGCTGCCCTAATCCAATCACACTCCTTTGCCAGGCAACCCCATCCAACAGCCAAGAAGAGGGTCATATTACAGGCATTAGTGCCTTTTGCCAGTGGCCATGTCCAGGAGAAGCATGTTTATTGTTTGCCAGGAGTCCTGTGGTTACACACAAAGGGGAGTCCCCCAATGACCCCCACTCTCTCCCCTTTAACTCCCCAAAGGCTTGGAGGTACAAGCTAATGAAGGGAGGCTGAAGGCTCAGGCTCACAGCTAGGCAGGATCCTTCAATAGGAAGGAGAAGATTGAAATTAAGACTGAGGTCATGTTCTGGTGAACAGAGGTAAACCGAAGTAGCTACTTTGATTTAATTAAACTGGAATAACTACTCCACTTCTGTAGAATTCAGAAAAAACAGTGTAAACCAAAGTACTACTGTGGCAATCTGCTCCCTAGCTAATCAGAGCTCCTATGTAGCCAGATATTAAGAACTCAAGCTAACGTACAGAACTCACAGTAATTTTCAAAGTGACTTGTGTGAGGGAAAGGTTCCCCATCCCTGCCTTACACATATAATTCTTAAGCAAGTAAGCAGCAGAGTGCCCTTGCCTACAATGTGACTTGCAGATATGATTGCTCCTGTCTCCCATGGCTCTGTACAGAAGGGCACCCCAGACTGCACAACACAGAACAGATCCAGATTCTCCAGCATGGAAGAGCAGCCCAGTTTTCCCCACATTGCACTGTTATTAACACAGCCAGACAGGGACATCCCCATGCTGAGAAAAATAAAGGCCCTTTACAAACAGTGAGCGTAGGGGGAGCTTGGGACAAAAGAGTGGGGGTGGGACAACAGGCTGGCCTCTGGCCTTGTCTGCACTAGCTGAACAATAGGGATTAAGTAGCCTGACTGAACACAACCGCAGCTTGTCTGATGGTGAGCTGATGGCAGTTACAGTTTTGGAATAACAAGAGGGGAGGGGAAAGGAGGAAGGCCTGTCTCCTGCTTGATTTTCTGATGGAAGAATCTCCCTCTTCAAATCTTGGGTTGCCACCAGAAACTCCCAGGTCCCCAGTGCAACCCCCAATAGGGAAGAGCAAGTGGAGCTGTCACCCCTCCCACCATTTTCAAAAGGATGAACAGAGAGACATAGTGGTTCAATGAATGATATATTTTATTGGACCAACTGCTGTTGGTGGAAATAAGCAAGCTTTCGGGCCACACAGGGCCCTTCCTCAGGCATGTAGCATAGCCAGTAGGAATATATAAACGGAGCAAATATAGAACAGGTATATTGGGGGGGAGTCAGTGGATAGAACAAGGTGGAAGGGGGAGAGAGAGAGAGAGAGATGTGCCAGACCTTTTAAAACAGCTGTAAGATTATATATTGGTGTAGGAGGAGACCAAGAAACAATAGCAGTGGTAAACACACAGAGGGCAAACATATGTGTTGGGGAAATAGATGGAATCAGCTTATTGGGAGAAGGGAATAAAGTTGGAGAATTCAGCTGACAGGGTCAATTACAGACAGGGACACGAAGTGGTTAGAATGATCTCTAGGAACTTGTTACAGAGGATAACAGAAATTAAATTACAAATGCAGTAGACTGTAACAGATATCTGTAGTGGCTGGAGAAATATAGGTCCTTGTTAAGTCCATTATTTTTGGTGTCAGAGTTTACATTTTTTTGTAGTGGCTGGCTGGAGAAAAATAGGTTTTTGTTAAGTCCATTTTTGGGGGGGTTAAAGTTATGAATTTTAGTTCCTAGGGTCTTCACATCAACATTGACACGATGTGGGACTCAGCCTTGCAGGGAATGTGACTCCAAGGAGCTGCAAGGAGTTGCAAGGAGTCAGTACACCAGGAGCAAATGAAAGGTGGATGGGAAGTCTGGAGGCAACAAGCAGCAAATAGTCACAGAGTCAAATACAGGCTCCTCCTAGAGTCATATGCACAGGATAGTTCAGCAATTCTGAATTACTGTGTGAGGCCCATGGGTACTTTGGGCTGCAGAAGTATTGTGGATGCATGTGTGGGCATGTGCTCAAGTCTTGCTCTTCCTCTATGTAAGCTTCCCGAATGCCCCATCCCAGATCAGATCCATGACTGAAAAAAAATGTTCTGTTCTGGTTCAGTTCTTGCTTCTGTACCAGACCCTGACTTAGGGCGTTTATAGACGAGACAAAAAAGGCGGCTGATCCTTTGATCAGCCGCCTTTCTTGAAGCTCGTCTACTCGCCGCGGCCGCTTTTTAATCCGCGTCGGAGGGGGCAGGCGATCCTGCCCCCTCCGACGCGGATTCCCGAAGTGCCGGCTTTACGCCGCACTTCCTTGTCCCGTGCGCGAGTGCGCATGCGCAGAAGGGCGCACATGCTCACTTGCACTCTGCGCCGTGTCTGATCAGCAGACATGGCATGCAGAGTCCGCGCGGGGGGAACAGGCGGCGTTTAGCGATCCCGCTTGTAAGCGGGATCGTCTATAAACGCCCTTAGAATGCTCATTCCTGATTAGGTTCTGTTTCCAGATAACATTCTAACTGAGGCCACTTACACACAAGACAAGAGGGGAGGTGGACTGCTATGGGCTGAAATTATGGTAGGGGGATCACGTGAAGTCCCGCTCATCTGTGTGGGTTTTTTGACATGATTAGCTTGTATATGTCTTATAATGTCTTGTATTAGCTTGTAATTTCAGTGATGGGAGACAGGGCTGGATTTTCACCCTGTCTCCCATTACTAAAATCATGGCAGATACGAGCTAATCATGTCAAAAACCCTGCACACACAAGTGGGACTTCATGTGACCCCCTGCAGTGATTTTGGCTTGCGGCAGTTCCCGTTCCATGTGTAAGCAGCCTGAGAATATTCCATTCCGGATCAGATCCCACTTCTAGAACAAGTCCAACTGAGTTACCCCATTCTGGACCAGATGCTGTTTCTAGGCCAGACCCTGAATGAGCATGCCTTGTTCCAGATCAGATCCTGCTTGCAGTCCAGATGAGCACTCCATTTGTTGTAGCGGGCCCACTGCCCCGAGAAGGAGAATTTCCTGCAGCTGAATTCCTTCCGGACTGCCTCAGTGCCTCTGACGTCAGCACCAGGCGATGCCGGGGACTATATTAGTCAATGACAGGCAGGAATGGAATGCACCAGGGGAGCCAAGCAGGGGGCCCTCTCCCTTTCCCCCCTCCACCTCACCTCATATGGAGAGGAGCATAGGGGAGGTGTTCAGGGGAGCTGCCTGGGCCCAGCCACTCTGCTGGCTGAACAGCTCCTCTTATGGAGAAGCGGCGGGGGAAGCCCTCTCTGTCAGACTGTGAGGAGAGCCTGCCCAGGCTTCCAGGCTCAGAGACTTAATTTAAAGGTGTCTCCTCAGAAAGCCAAGTGCGTCAGCAAATCTGAATGAGAGGCCACTATTGGGCACTAGAAATTCATATTCAGATGCAATCAGTTCCAAAGAGATATATTTCATTTCATTTCATTTTTAATTTGTATCCCGCACTCTCCCGCCCAAAGGTGGCTCGAGGCGGCTCACAACAGCAAATAAATACAATAATTGGGTTTTTTCCCCATGCAGGGGAACCCAACATTCAAAGCAACACACAAATACAGCAACGCTAGGGTCTATATCCCACATGAGGCCAGGGTCCCTGATTCATGCCTTCTCTGGTCTTGCTGTGGGTGTTTGTTATGACTCTTGGAATGGTAAGCTCTGAGGCCCAACTTCCTGGAAATATAGCCTTGCCTGGGTGGGTCATGGAGGGCCATCTCGATCGGTCCTTTGTTGAGCAAGGAGTCAAAATGGAGATGTGGCTGCAGCAGCAGAGTTAGTTTGGGCAAAGGTGAGTTGGAGGTGGAGGACATTGACAACATGGCAATTGAGGCCCATAAGGAACAGTGTAAGGAACCACCCTAAGCCACCCCTTTTGGACTGGGCAAAGGGGTAAGCATAGATGGGATCGTGGAATTTTCTTGCAAAAGTGAGGTGCAACCAACGTTGAGAAACAGGCAAGCCTCTAAAATCTTTTAATCAGAGCTCCTGCCTAGCCAAAAGAGCTCTAGCTAGCCTACGGAGCTCGTGGTAATTTTCAGAGTGGCTTGTGGGAGGGAAAGGGTTCCCCTTCCCTGCCTTTAACATAATTCTTAAGCATGTAACCAGACCATTGAAATGCATGAAAAACATCAGCTGTGTAAATGCTTTGCTATAGATAGGGTAAGGAAAACACTTAAGAAACAACTTGTGAGTTATCTCCAAGCATGTTTTTCAATGTTAGTTACACCTTACTTTCACAGGAAAATTCTACAATCCCATCTAAGGCATTAGGAGAACATATCCTCACCACTTTGCCCAGTCCCAAAGGGTGGTTTACGGTAATCTCTTACACTGGGTGTTATACGTAACGACGGACGGCAGCCATCATGAAGTCATCTGGACTGGGAAGCCAGTAGGAGACTGGATGAGGACTAGCCGATTGAAGCTAAATCCTGATAAGACAGAGGTGATGCTCATTGGCGGGGCCGTTGATCTGGGTGAGGGTAGGTCACCCATCATTGACGGGGTCCGCCCTATATTGGCATCTCAGGTACGGAGCCTGGGGGTGCTCCTGGGTCTGCAGCTGTGCCTGGATCTCCAGGTGTTGGTTGTGGCTAGGAGTGCCTTCTGTCAGTTATATCTGGTGAGATGGCTGCATCCATATGTCTTGGCCTCTGTTCCTGCCACCATCATCCATGCAACATTTGTCACCTCAAGGCTGGACTAGTGCAATGCACTCTACGTGGGGCTACCCATGGTGACAGTTTGGAGGCTGCAGCTGGTGCAGAATGTGGCAGCCTGTCTGGTTACTGGGACGGGTTGCTGGGAGCACATTACACTGGTGCTCTAATCTCTGCGCTGGCTGCCTATAGTCTTCCAAGCCCAATTCAAGGTGCTGGTTTTGACCTATAAAGCCCTAAAATGGCTGCCTATAGTCTTCTGGGCCCAATTCAAGGTATTGGTTTTGACCTATAAAGCCCTATACGGCATTGCCCCAACTTACCTGCTGGACTGCCTCACTCTCCATGCTCTGGAGCGGCATCTGAAGTCCGCTGGGAGCGCCCTTCTCAAGGTCCCCCGGGGGGCCACTATGGAGAGGACGTTCTTGGTGGCTGCACCTAGGCTGTGGAACTCCCTCCCAGTGGAGGCCCGTGTGGCCCGGGATCTCCCCTCCTTCCATCGTATGTGTAAAACCTGGCTGTTCCGCCTGGCTTTTGGCGAGGGAGATGGCGTGTAGGGTGGGATGGGAGGGAGATAGGGTGGAGGGGGAGTGGGTTAGGGAATTGGGGAGGGTTCGTTGTTCAGTGCTTTCCTTTTTAATGTGTTAATGTGTTTTAATTGTGTTACTTTTAGTTTGTTATATTTGTTCATTGTATTGTAAACTGCTCCGAGCTGCCTGGAGCAGGAGGGGTGGGGTAAAAATGTTTAAATAAATAAATGGCCTGGGCCTTAGCTAACTGAAGAACCGCCTCACTTCCTGGGTGGCTCCTGCATCATCGGTGTGTGTATATGTGTGTGTGTGTGCCCTCCTGGAGGCGCCACGCTATAGACGGGTGCTGACTGATAGGTGGGCATTCTTGGTGGCCGCACCAGTGCTGTGGAACTCACTGCCGGTGGGGATTTACCTCAGTCCGGATCTCCTTGCCTTCTGGCATCAATGCAAAACATGGCTCTTCCACCAGGCATTTGTTGGGGTAGGGGGTGGTTGGGGGTTTTGCACACACTCTGGGTGTTTTATTGATTGTGTTGTTTTTCTCTGTTTTAGACACTGTATTTTATGGAATTTTATTAGATTTATATCTTTGTTGTTTGCTTTCCTGAGCTGCTGGAGGCAGGAGGAACCAGGTAAAAATCTATAAAATATTAATAAAATAAAATAATGTGGCTGGGCCCATGGGGGAGCAGAGAGCCACACAAATGTGTGGCTGACTGGTCTTTCCCCCACGCTGCACCCAGTGGCATGCCTCCCACCACATGATGGACAGCCATGGTGGCCATGGCTGCCCGTCATGGGGGTCACTCCAGACCAGGATGGGAACAGCAGGCTACCATGTGTGATAGCCCACTGTAATCCAGTCAGGCAGGCCGTTCCCAGGCATGGTGGCGGCTAGCCTGGGCTCTGACTGGAGGTCTCCAGAGTCAGAGCCCGGACTAGTCACCACCACACCTGCGGAAACTCTGGGCCAAACATCTGGATGTCCCTTAACAAACATGATGGTGGCCTGGAGACCAAAATGGGTCACAGAAGGACACTGTCACATTTGTTAACACACACTGTTCCTTATGGGCCTTGACTGCCATATTGTCAGTGTCCTCTTCCTGTTCAGCCAATCTCCAACTCACTTCTGCCCAAACTAGTTCTGCTGCTCCAGATACATCTCCACTTTGGCTCTTTACTCAGCAAAGGACCTAAATGACCCTCCATGATCCATCCAGGGCTACATTCCCCTAAATCCTTTAGAGAATTGGTGTGAGCCCTGCAAGCTTCTTACCCAGGTGAAATAGAGGAGGGATATTTGTTAAAGGCAATGGCTTGCAGAGGCAAACAAAAGGACATCTTTAGACATAACAAGGATCAGATGTCAAAACCCCTAAGCACGTGATTGGCCATTGTGTGTAAGCACCATAACAACCCCAATACCAATTTGGCCACACATTGAACACGCGATGTGAACACCATTGCATCACAAGGACAATTTGCGTGTTCCGGATGAACATATGGCCAACATTGTGTCTAATGATACCGTGTGGCATGTTAACAGGTACAGCATTGGGAACAAGGCAGCAGAGACTGGTGGTGAGCAAAACAACAATTTGCCCCAAGATGGGCTGTGTGTCTAAGCAGTGCCAGATGGTGAACACAGGGCCAAACCAGTGTTAATTCAAGGTCAAAACACACATTCAGACACCTGTTGACGTTTTGTCTAAAGAAACCCAAAGTCAGAAGTGATTTCACATCGTGTGCATGTTCTCCCCATCACTGTGCCACCCCCCTAGCCTGGCAAAACTTCTGGCTGCCTCAGGCAGTTTCTTGCTAAGAGCCAGGTTTCTCATAGGCTTCAGGTTCAGATTTTTGAGAACTCAGCACCCACAATGTGGTCCAGATTCCCAAATGAGCTGACAGAGCACCCACCTTTCCCAAGATCATTAATCTGTCCCAGAGAACTTGAATCTGCTTTGAGATAAACTAGAGGTCCCTAAACTGTGTGTCTGGACCCCACGTACAGTCATTCCATTTACGGATAGATTCGTGATTCAGATAGATATTTCATACACTTTGCCTTTGTAGCTGTCTGGGGTTGCAGGACTTCATTTAAATCTCAAAAATAGAATCATACAGGAAAAAGTTTGGGAGCCCCTGAGATAAACCACCTCTATAATCCCTTCCTTCTTTTCTGTGCTCATTCCGTTCCTTCTCTTTCCATCACATGAACACAGCCTCTCTTTTTGTCATTGTCCTCCTCTCTCTTTTCCCTCAGTTTTTTCCTTCTCTTCTTCCTCCCCTGTACTCTCTTTCCATCCCTCTCTTGCTTTTCAACTCTCCCTCCATGTCCTGTCTTCCCTTCTCTTTGTTCCCTCTTTCTGAGTCACCCCTCAGCACTCCCAGCCAGGACTGATGCAGACATCCAACAGAAAAGCTCCTGCCAACTGGCTTTGGGTTTCTGCTGCAGCTGCTTTAAAGTGTAAATCTACTGACAGTTAGGAATGCCTTAACTTAAACAGAAAAGAGCTGCCATGGAAGGTCTGTCTGTCCTCCTCAGATGCATCCATCTGTCTGTCTAAGGGAGATATTGCCATTTTATTAACATTGTGACCCTTAGCCTCCAGCATCATAGAGCAGGGCTATGTTAGGTACCTGGATTGCAGTTGATCTTTGTAGGATTAGGACCCTACATAGAAGTCAAGCAGCAAACCTAATATTAGGGGAGGACACACAAAATTGTAGCGTGAGGATACCAGTCAAAGCCAGGGGTCAAGCAGAACTAAGCAAACAAGCCTAAGGGACAAGCCAAGTAGCAGCATTAAGGGACAAGCCAGGAGGCCATTCCACAGAAGAAAGGAACGAGACCTGAAAGGAAAGGCCACAGCAAGGACTGGAACATGGGAACACAGGATGGAAAGTCCAAGCAGCTGCCATGTTGAATGGACACTTCCTGCCTGCGCTGGGCTTTTATAGTTGTCAGCAGCCAATGAGAAGCTGTGCAGCGATCAACCAGTCAGGGACATTGCAGCATGGCATGACCAAAAGAAGTGTTGAAATGAACAGGCATTTGTGTATTCATGAATATTACTTGCATATTTGGACAGGCATTTGAATAATATCCACATCTGAAACGGATGTTCCCACATCGGCTTACTTGGTTTATTTGGCTGCTTGGTTACTTTGTTTTATCTATCTATCTAATCTAAATCTATCTGCAAGGGTCCAGGGTGAGAGACCAGGAGCAGAACTGGGTCTATGGCAGGGGGATCAGGACGGAGTGAGGCAGTTGAAGCTGGTACGAGGGTCTAAGTCATGAAGTCAGTCCCAGTGGGGCCAGGAGGCAAGACAAGGATCAGAACAGGTAAGGCAAGGCAGGAGAAAGGGAGCAGGGGAGCTATTGTTCTGTGCAGCTTTTTGACTGTGAACCTAGCTTTTTTGCTGGACGTTTTATTCAAACAACAGTTTTTTTAGAACAGGCAGTAGCACAAAATCATTCTGGATGTTGTATGTTGTTGTACTCTCCATCAAGACAACAGTATCAGAGTCATTTTGAGCAGATTGGGTATTAAACCGTACCTGATTAAAGACTGATGAGTTACCCAAATTATCGAGCTATCAGTTTTCTATTATCATTATTCTGCTTTGATCCATTTAACTGATTATTGATTCATTATTATTCTGTCTATTTCTATTAACCTGTTGATAGTTCAATGTCAGAAAGACACTAAAATGGGAGTCAGAATGGAGTAGTAAAGTGGAAAGTCAGTAGTGGTAATATTTGATATTTTGTGCAGTTGGGTAACCATCTCAGTATTTGGGTGCCTGATAGGCTATTCACAACATTGGGTATTACCTGTGGGTACAAAATTTGCTAATAGTTTCAGCTATGATACAATCCTTGTCACTTCCTGCATGATCCCTTATTCTCTGCAAGATGCAGTAGGTGGGCCATTGAAATGCAAGGAAATTCTCAGCTGTGTGAATGTGCTGCTATGGGGCAAGGTAAACACAGATTAAGAAACACGCTGTGAGTTTGCAAGGAGGAAATGTGTTGTATGAATGAACCCTGTGTTTCTGCTCGTCTTTAGCAGCTGTGGCTCCATGCCTCCAGAATATATGCCAGCAGCTCACAGTAGTGCTGGGCCGGCACCTCATTGGCTAGTTTGCCGTGCTTCCCATTCAGGCTGTAATTCTACAGCGCTGGAGGTAATTTCTGCAAAAACATTAGTGACTACAGCAGTGCAGAATTCACAGGGCCTTGATTATAAACATGTTTGGTTAGCAGATAGCTTCTCCGAGTTTGGGTGATACTCTTTGTTCCTACTGCAGTGTGGTTAAGCAGCAATGTTGCTGAGCAAGTAAATGAAATGTGTGACCAGGACCCAGACCAGAAGGGAAAGTTACATAACAGAGGTTTATCATTGAGGAAACTCTTTATAGCAAATTCCACAATGGATGATGGAACAGCAATGGATGAATGCTGAGGGCAGGTGTTAGGCATCCAGAGACTGGCCCAGATGGAGGAGATCAGTTCAGACAGACCAATGAGTGATGGACACAAAGAATAAGATCCCAAGGAATCAGCTAGCCATCATCAGTTACACTCAGTGTGTATTTAAGAGCCATCTGAAATGTATCTCAAGTACCATTTTAAAAAGCCCTCTGAGACAGATTATTAATTATTTTTATTATTTATATAGCTCAAGCAATGTACTTGGCACTGTACAATTAGTTGTTCTAGACAGGTCCCTGCCCCAAGGGGCTTACAATCTTAGTGAGACAAGGGAGAGGTGGACATCAGGTGAGACAAGGATACATTTGTGATGTTGAGAGGCTGCAGATACATGTGCTTAACTTAGTTACAGGGAACTATCTTAGTTAGTAACTCAGTTACAGGGAAGAGATTCTGAGTGAGGGGGAAGAAGATGCAATTTCACTCATGACGAGATAGGGAAAGCCTGACGGAAGAGGTAGGTTTTCAGGAGTGATTTAAAAGTTGGGAGGGAGGGAGCAGAATTAATTTATCCAGGAAGGGAGTTCCAGGCATGGGGGGCAGAAAGAGAGAAGGGATGAAGATGTTTAGAGGAGCAAGGTGGTCACGAGCCGGTGAGGGTGGGTGCAGAGGAGGCACGAAGCTCCTGGGCAGGAGTGTGGTGGGATACAAGAGCGGAGAGATATGGGGGAGCAAGGTCCTGAAGAGCCTTGAAGGTGAAGACCAGGAGCTTGTGCTGAATGCGTTCATATAGAGGGAGCCAGTGTAGGGCGGAGAAGAGGGGCTGAATGTGGTCAAAGTGATGGGCAAGGTGGATGACTTACCAGCAGAGCATTGAATGGAGATGAGGGGGATGAGATCAGAGCAGGGGAGACCAGTAAGGAGGAAGTTACAGTAGTCCAGATGAGAGATGACTAGAGCATGGACTAGGATTTTTGCAGTGGAAACAGTAAGGTAGGGCCGGATTTTAGCAATATTGTACAGAGCAAAGTGCCAGGATTTGGCAACAGCCCAGTGGCGGCTTCCCCTGCAGGACGTTTGGGGCAGTGCCCCCCAAAGCACTGCGGGGGCCATTGCTGCAGCTTGAACTGTGTTTTTTAAAAAAACAAACAAAAAAAACCACCGCGCCGCTTATGACAGCTACAGCAGCCTCTGAGCTGCTGCAGAGGCTGCTGTAGCTGTCACTGTATTATTTCTTCTCCCTTCGGGGACCCACCCACTCCACTGGGAGTGGGTCCCCGAAGGGACAAAAAGGCTGAGCAGCTCAGCCACCCAAACAGCGTTTTCCTATGGAAAACGCGATTTGGGTGGCTGAGCTCCTCCATCCACAGCACGCATGTGACATGTTTGGAGGGAGGGGCTAGCCTTTCCATTGCGCTCAATGGGCACAATGGAAGATCTTGCCAGGGCGGTCGCACTGACAGTCCTGGCAAGATAGCACTTGGTCGGGGGACTGAGGCAGGGAGCAGTGCGCATGCGCACTCCTCCCTGCTCAGAAACGCCGTACACCTTCAGTTCCCGCTGCCGCTTCCCTGTGCTGCTGCCTCGCCGCTCCCCCCCATCCCCCACTCAGAGCGGGGGGGGGGGAGCAGCAAGGCAGCTGCAAGACTGGTAACTTATTATTATTATTTTTGTTTAAATTGCCCGCACGTTCTGGCTCTGCGGGGACACGTGGGCAATTTTAAACAAAACTAAACTCCACCCCACCCCACCCCTAGCCTGGGACCGCCACCGCGAACTCCAGGAGCAATCAGCAGGTAAGACTGACTGTTCCCTCCCCCACCCTGTACCCGACCTCCCCCCTCCACCCATCCCCCCCTGCATCCTCCTCCTAGGCTGGTCCCCCCCACCTGCATCCACCCCTAGGCTGTTTCCCCCCCACCCTGCATCCTCCCCTAGGCTGTTTCCCTCC